>ONZH01007987.1:0-32557 GCA_900303285.1 Rhinella marina | reverse complement strand
CCTGAGACAATCGCCCAAAAAATAAAAAAAATATGGTTCTCAGAAAATAGCAACACAAAAAAAAGATTTTATTCTGTTCAAAAATGCATCTAATGTGTAAAATTTTCCAAAAATAAAAATGTTAGACATATTGGGTATCGCCACGTCCGTAACAACCTGCTCTATAAAAGTATTACATGAGATAGCCCCCTAGGTGAATGTTGTAAAAAATGTCTTAAAAAAACTAAGCCAAAGCAGCCATTTTTTCCCTTTTGCCTCACAAAAAGTGTAATAGCAGGCGATCAAAAAGGCGTATTTAACCCAAAATGGTACCAATCAAACTGTCATCTTGTCCCGCAAAAATTGATACCCTACCTAAGACAATCGCCCAAAAAAATTTAAAAAATATGGCTCTCTGAAAATGTCAACACATAAATAAGATTTAATTCTGTTCTAAAATGCATCTAATGTGTAAAAATTAACAATAATAAAAATGTAGACATATTGGGTATCGCCGTGTTCGTAACAACCTGCTTTATAAAAATATCACATGACTTGCCCCCTCAGGTGAATGCTGTAAAAAAAATGCTAAAAAAAACTATGCCAAAACAGATATTTTTTTGACCTTGACTCACAAAAAGAGTAATACCAAGCGATCAAAAAGGCGTATTTACTAGAGATGAGCGAGCACTAAAATGCTCGGGTGCTCGTTATTCGAGATGAACTTTTCCCGATGTCAATGGGGGACTCGAGCATTTTTGCAGGGGACCAAGGCTCTGCCTAGGGAAGGCTGGGTGAAAACCTGGAAACCTCAGAAAATGATGGAAACACCATGGAAATGGACAGGAAACAGCAGGGACAGCATGCATGGATGCCTCTGAGGCTGCCTAATCCCACCATTACCCCAAATTCTCCTGCAACAGCCTGGTGGTTACCCTCATGGCAATTGTGCTCACCCAGACCAAGAAAGGCGAGGCACATGCCCATCACATGTTAGAGAAGCACCCAACTAGGTGCAACGAAGGTCCATCACCCATGCCCATGCTGGCACTGCTCTCCTATCCCCAGCCACACGATGCAGGCATAAGCCTGACACAGCATGGCGGTGACACCAACAAGTGACCAAGTTAGATGAGGTAGCTGGTGGAGCACCCAAAAATTTAGCCTGACACAGCATGGCAGTTACACCACCAATGACTTTGTCCGACTGAGAATGCAGTGAAATGGCTTTTGTTGAGCCTCCAAAAATTTTTTTCTTTTCGGAGTACATAAAGTCGACCCTCAGCGCTCATTTTTTTTTTTAAATGTCGGTACTTGCGCCTCCTGAAAAATAGTTTTGGACTGTCTGTTTGACGCTCCTGAAACATTGTTTTACACTGTCTGTAGTTGACACTGCGGAAAAATTGTTTGGAGAGAGGGCCTGTAGGTGGCCCTCCGGAAAAATTGTTTAGAGAGAGGGCCTGTAGGTGGACCTCCGGAAAAATTGTTTGGAGAGAGGGCCTGTAGGTGGCCCTCCGGAAAAATTGTTTAGAGAGAGGGCCTGTAGGTGGCCCTCCAGAAAAATTGTTTGGAGAGAGGGCCTGTAGGGGGCCCTCTGGAAAAATTGTGGTAAAAGAGTGCCAGTTGGCCCTCTAAAAAATTGCGTTTTTTGGGTCAGCGTTAGGCAAAGACGACAAGGAGGAGGAGGAGTAGAGAAGAGGAATCGAATACATAAGTAATGTTAATCTTTAGCTGCTTTCCCCCGGAGGAGATTTGAATTCCGGTGAAATCCAGGCTTTATTCATTTTAATAAGCATCAGCCTGTCAGCGCTATCAGTTGACAGGCATGTACGCTTATCGGTGATGACGCCACCAGCTGCACTGAATACCCGCTCTGACAACATGCTAGCAGCAGGGCAGGCCAGCACCTCCAAGGCGTACAGCGCCAGTTCAGGCCACGTGTCCAGCTTTGAAACCCAGTAGTTGTATGGAGCAGAGTGATCGGTCCGGACGTTGGTATGGTCAGCTAGGTACTCCCTCACCATCTTTCTGTAAAGCTCACCCCTACTCTGCCTAGACTG
Organism: Rhinella marina; assembly: GCA_900303285.1. Taxonomy (NCBI): domain Eukaryota; kingdom Metazoa; phylum Chordata; class Amphibia; order Anura; family Bufonidae; genus Rhinella; species Rhinella marina. Next base: position 30,518 of record ONZH01007987.1, on the reverse strand, counting down.
GGGACAGGTGACAGTGTCTTGCTGGGGTGACATAAAACTGGCAAAGGCCTTGGAGAGCGTTCCCCTGCCAGTGCTGGACAAGCTGCCTGCTCGCCTCCTCTCCCCCGCTACTTGGCCCACAGAACCACGCCCTCTGCCGCTAGCGGCGTCAGATGGGAAGGATTGTTTCAGCTTGTGCACCAGGGCCTGTTGATATTAATTCACTCTCATACTCCTTTCCAATACAGGGATGAGAGTGGAAAGGTTCTGCTTGTACCGTGGGTCCAGGAGAGTGAACACCCAGTTATCGGTGTTTGAAAAAATGCTTCTATCGCGAGGGTCACGGGATAGGCAGCCTAACATGAAGTTTGCCATGTGCGCCAGAGTCCCAACACGCAAGAATTCCCTCTCCTCACTGGCCTGACTCTCCATTTCCTCCTCCTCCTCCTCCTCTTCAGCCCATACACGCTCAAGAGTTAAGAAGGACTGAGCATTGGTACCCTCTTCTGTCTCGCCGACATTCTCCTCCTCTTCCTCCTCATCGTCATCCCCCTCCTCCGATTGTGGGCACGTCGCACAACAGTCGGTGAGCGGGCAGTTGTAGGCGGCGCTGCGCTGCCCTGAGAGTGGCAGCATCTGTGGTCGACTTGCGGAAATGCTCACAGATGTAGCGCACCTTGGTGAGCAAATAAGACAGATTGGGGTATGTCTTGAGGAACCGCTGAACTATGAGATGGAACACGTGGGCCAGGCATGGCACATGTGTCAGTCTGCCGAGTTGCAGAGCCGCCACCAGGTTACGCCCGTTGTCACACACAACCATGCCTGGCTTGAGGTTCAGCGGTGCCAGTCACAGATCGGTCTGCGCCGTGATGCCCTGTAACAGCTCTTGGGCGGTGTGCCTTTTGTCACCTAAGCTCAGCAGTTTGAGCACCGCCTGCTGGCGCTTACCCACGGCACTGCTGCTGCGCCTAGAGCTATCGACTGAAGGCGCCGTGCCCACGGATGGTAATTCAGAGGAGGAGGTGGAGGAGGAGGGGTCGGAGGAGGAGGCATAGTACGTCTGAGAGACCGTGACCGAGGTAGGCCCCGCAATCCTCGGTGTGGGCAGTACATGAGCGGCCCCAGGGTCAGACTCGGTCCCAGCCTCCACCAGATTAACCCAATGTGCCGTCAGTGATATATAGTGTCCCTGCCCGGTAGCACTTGTCCACGTGTCCGTGGTTAGGTGGACCTTCTCAGAAACAGCGTTGGTCAGGGCACAGATGATGTTCTGTGACACGTGCTGGTGTAGGGATGGGACGGCACATCGGGAAAAATAGTGGCGGCTGGGGACCGAATACCGAGGGGCAGCCACCGCCATGAGGTTGCGAAAGGACTCGGTCTTTACCAGCCGCTCAGAAATTTGGAGATGTGGACGTTGAGGGCTTGGGCATGTGGGTGGGTGGAGCTGTATTTCCTCTTGCGCTCCTGCGTCTGCTGTAAAGACAGCTGAACGCTGCGCAGGGACACATTGGTGGACGCTGTGGAGGATCGAGGAGGCGAAGGTGTGGTTTTCCGGCGGGAGGCGCTCGTGCCGGGGTCCTGGGCAGGGGGTTGACTAGCAGAGGCAGCGAGTGACACAGGGGAAGGAGCAGTGGTGGGACCCGCAGGAGGTGAACGGCCTTGGTTCCATTGAGTGGGGTGTTTAGCACTCATATGCCTGCGCATGCTGGTGGTGGTTAGGCTAGTAGTGGTGGCACCCCTGCTGATCCTGGTGTGGCACAGGTTGCACACCACAGTCCGTCGGTCATCCTCAATTTCTTTAAAGAACCTCCAGACTTGCGAACATCTAGGCCTCGCAACAGGAGCTTCACTACTTGAAACAGTTGCTGCTGGTGCACCAGCTCTGGCCCTGCTTCTCACTCTGGCCACACCACTGCATCTTCCAACCTGTTCTGGTGCAGCACTCGCCTCCGCCTCAGAAGCACTGTCTTCACTTGGCTTATCAACCCAGCTTGGGTCAGTCACCTCGTCATCCTCCGATTCCTCAGTCTGCTCCCCCCTTGGACTTCCTGCCCTGACAACAACTTCACCACTGTCTGACAACCGTGTCTCCTCACCATCCACAATGTCATCATCATCACCCACAGACTGCGCCAGTTGGAAAACTTGGGCATCGGGAAAGAGGTCAGCAGCAACCTGAGAAGTGGTTTGTGACTCTGGGAAGGGTCCAGAAAACAGTTCCTCAGAGTATGCCGGATCGCATTCCAAATTTTCCTGGGAGGGGGCAGACTGGGGGGAAGGAGGTTGAGGTGGAGGAGCCAGAGGAGTGCTCCCTTGGGTAACGTGGGTGGACTGCGTGGAAGACTGACTGGTGGACAAATTACTTGAAGCATTGTCCGCAAGCCACGACATCACCTGTTCGCACTGTTGTGGTTTCAACAGTCCTCTACCACGTGTCCCTGTAAGTTGAGACATGAAGCTAGGGAGTGTAGCTCTGCGGCGTTCCCCTGCTCCCTCATCAGCAGGTACTGTCTCACCCTGCCCAGGACCACGGCCCCTGCCCCCTGCAGTAATTGAATTCCCACGCCCACGCCCTCGTCCTCGACCCTTAGCCCTGGGGTTCAACATTTTCTGTATATAATTGTATTATATAAAAAAAAAAGATTTTTCTAATGTAGCTGTATCAGTGAGAGCAAAAGAACTTTTTTAATTATGTGACGTACAGAATGGGTCACCTGGACAGAAAATACGGATTGTGGTTTGTGTTGACTGGACAGCTGAACTGTGACACACAGAATGGTTCCACACAGCTGTATGAAATGGATTTGTATCACTGAGATAAAACAATAAAAAAAAAAATTGTTATATATGGCGATAGCTGCACTACTAGTGCCAGCCAGCCCAGCCAGGAGACAAAAAAAATGTCTTGAAGCCCTTAGAAGGGCTGTTGGGTTCTTTTGAGATCACTCCTGCCTAACAGAGAACTAAATCCAGGCCCTAACACTCTCCCTGAAACGCAGCAGATCTGTCCCTAACGACATCCAGACAGCCTCTGAGCCGAGCACCGCCGGACGTCACTAGTATATTCCAGGGTCACCTGATCAGGCCAGCCAACCCCTGCTATCGACATGTAAGGGCCCCACATGATGCTGGGTGTACCGCAGAGTCTCCTGGCTTGTGATTGGCTGAGTTTATAGGCGCCAAAAATTCAAAATGCGGGAGATGCCATTTCCTCGAGCATGGCGAGATACTCGTCCAAGCAGCAGGCACTTACGAGTACCCTAATACTTGAACGAGCACCAAGCTCGGACGAGCATGCTCGCTCATCTCTAGTATTTACCCCAAAATGGTACCAATGAAAACCTCACCTCACCCTGCAAAAAATGAGCCCCTACATAAGACAATAGCTCAAAAAAATAAAAATCAATGGCTCCTGCAAACCACTCCATCAAAATCTGTGTTGTAAAATCCATATGGCACTCCTTCTGTTCTGAGTCCTGCCATGTGCCCCCACATCAGTTTACAACCACATATGGGGTGTTGCCGTATTCAGGAGAAAATGGGTAACAAATTATGGGGTGCTTTTCTCCTGTTACCGCTTATGCAAATAAAAAATTTGGGGCTAAAGCAACAATTTATTGGAAGAAATGAAACTTTTCATTTTCACAGCAAAGTGTTTCCAAATTCCGTAAAACGCTTAGGGGGTCAAAGTGGCCAGTACCCCCCTTAATATATTTGTTGAAGGGTGTAGTTTCCAAAATAAGGTCACTCTTTGAGGGTTTCCACTGTAGGGGTACGTCAGGGTCTCTCAATTACAAAATGGTGCCTAAAAACTATTCTAGCAAAATCTGCCTCCAAAATCCATATGGCGCTCCTTTCCTTCTGACCACTGCCACAAACCCATAGAGACGTTTACCACCACATATGGGGTATTTCTGTAAACTGCAGAATCAGAGCAATGTATATTGAGGTTTCGTTTGCTGTGAACCCTTGCTGTGTTGCAAGAAAAAAATTATTAACATGAATAATCTACCAAAAAAGTGAAATTTTGAAATTTCACCTCCATTTTCCTTTAATTCTTGTGGAACACCTCAAGGGTTAACAAAGTTTGTAACAGCAGTTTTTTATAATTTGAGGGGTGTAGTTTCTAAAATGGGGTCATTTATGGGGGGTTTCATTATGTAAGCCCCTCAAAATCACTTTATATCTGAATTGGTGCTTAAAAAAATGGTTTGGGAAAATTTGGTGAAAATTTGAAAAATGGCTTCTAAACTTCTAAGCCCTCTAACGTCCTAAAAAAGTAAAATGACATTTATAAAATGATGCCAACATAAAGTAGACATATGGGGAATGTAAAATAATAACTATTTTTGGAGGTATTACTATTTATTTTGAAAGTAGAGAAATTGAAATTTGGAAATTTGCAAATTTTTCCAAATTTTTTGTAAATGTTATTTTTTTTTATAAATAAAAATTAAATATTTTGCCACAAATTTACTACTGTCGTGAAGCACAATATGTGACGAGAAAACAATCTCAGAATGGCCTGGATAAGTAAAAGCGTTCCAAAGTTATTACCACATAAACTGACACATGTCAGATTAGCAAAAATCAGTCTGGTCACGTAGGTGCAAAATGGCCCGGTCATTAAGGGGTTAAACTTATGTCTGCTCTGATTCTATTTGCTAAGGTATGCTACACCAAACAAAACAGATTTTAGCTGTATATAATATTTCTACAAACACAAATGACTCTCTACACAAACAATCTCTTAGAACTCTACAAGTCACTTAGCTCAGTCACTTGTCTCAGGAGCAGACTTAGTCAAGAGCAAGGCTCTGTCTGAGTACAACTGATACTTTTATACACCTGAGATTAATTAACCAAACCCACAGGCAATCAGCAGACTAGAGAAAAAAATATGCAGTTTAAACTTGTATCTGTTCTGATTCTATTTGCTAATGTATGCTACACCAAACAAAACAGATTTTAGCTGTATATAATCTTTCTACAAACACAAATCACTCTCTACACAAACAACAATCTCTTAGAACTCTACAGGTCACTTAGCTCAGTCACTTGTCTCAGGAACAGACTCAGTCAAGAGCAAGGCTCAGTCTGAGTCCAACTGATACTTTTATACACCTGAGATTAATTAACCACACCCACAGGCAATCAGCAGACTAGAGAAAAAAATATGCAGTTTAAACTTGTATCTGTTCTGATTCTATTTGCTAATGTATGCTACACCAAACAAAACAGATTTTAGCTGTATATAATCTTTCTACAAACACAAATCACTCTCTACACAAACAACAATCTCTTAGAACTCTACAGGTCACTTAGCTCAGTCACTTGTCTCAGGAACAGACTCAGTCAAGAGCAAGGCTCAGTCTGAGTCCAACTGATACTTTTATACACCTGAGATTAATTAACCACACCCACAGGCAATCAGCAGACTAGAGAAAAAAAAATGCAGTTTAAAATTGTGTCTGTTCTGATTCTATTTGCTAATGTATGCTTTGTTGATTCTTCACCAAAAATTTAAAATGTTATATATTTTTGTTTGAAGCATGAAATGTGGCAAAAGGTTGAAAAGTTCCAGGGGACCCAATACTTTCGCAAGGCACTGTATATATTGTGAGAAAAGGTTCAGTAAAACTTGTAAATTTAACATTATTACATGCAGCGGTCTTCTCCGGGGGAGAAGCAATCACTATGCCACTGCTCATCCCCATGCTGTACAGTGGTTTGCCGGCAGAACATAGCGAGCATTGGGCAATCGGTAGCAGTATTACACTGCAAGATGATTGGTAATGAGCATTCATATGAACTTTCCATAGCGATCATCGGGAAGAAAATCTGCGCATGTAATACTCCCTTTATACACACAGCGCTATCAATCACTGATAACATCTCCCTCCTGCACCAATGCTGTTCACAGAAGGTAGATAAAGCAGAGATATAAATGTATAAATAACATGTTGTACTGAATCCTTTTCTGGATATCAATCTGCTTGCCTTCGCCCTATAACATGCTGCTGTCAGATTGAATTGCATTTTTTGGTGACAGGTCTTCTTTAAAGGGATTCTGTCAGCAGGATATGGGGTATAGAGATAATGACATCTCTGTTTCGGCCTTAGTGCTGTCATTCCAAATATGTTACTCTTACTGTTACGAGAGCTGTATTTTCCTTAAAAAGGCATTTTTATTCATATTATAATTACTTACATAAGGAGCCCAAAGGGATGTCCTGTGGGCCGTTGGAGCCCAGCAACGCCGCATATTTTCGAGCCCAGCACCGCCCTCCCGCTAATTATTCACGCCCCTTCATCGCTGTGTTTTCCTCCCGCTGTGGCGCAGACTCTGGTATGTACAGCACATGCGCGAGATGCGCCGCAACCGGAGGAGAACACAGCGATGAAGGGGCGTGAATAATTAGCGGGAGAGTGATGCTGGGCTTCAAAATATGCGGCGTGGCCGGGCTCCAACGGCCCTCAGGACATCCCCTTGATCTCCTTATGTAAGTAATTATAATATGAATAAAAACATTTTTTTAAGGAAAATACAGCTCTCATAACAGTAAGAGTAACCTATTTGGAATGACAGCACTAAGGCCGATAAAGCGATGTCATTATCTCTATACCCCATATCCTGCTGACAGAATCCCTTTAAATATGTTAAAGGGGTTGTCCAAGTTATGAAAAAAAATATATAGCACTGTAAATTTGATGGGCAGCAATATATAACTAAGTTCAGCAAGTTTTAGGCAAAAAAAAAAAATCTATATTTCCTCATTTCCCTGGTTCTTTTCTGGCCTTTGTGTACATGCAATAACAACAATCTAAGCCCCTCCCCCTTCTCTGCAAAGGCAGTGAATACAAGTGCTGAGTGACATGTCTGCCTGCTGGAATACTCAGCAGCATGTTGTATGTGTAGGACTACAAGTCCCAGCTGTACAATGACACTGCTGATACACACAGGAAATTCTCCCTATCTGTTCTTGTACAATACAATTCTTCTATAGCTCCTTGCCCAGGATTTGTCTCCTCTCACTGCTGCAGCTACTATTTGTTGTAAAGCCTTGAGCCCTCAGTGTGTTTTGGCTGAAGGGGGTTAATGTTTTATCTGAAGGAATCCAGGGAGAGAGCAGATAGCAGCCCGGCAAAGAAAGGGGGGTGGCCAGTGATGTCTCGTGTACAGACCGTTATCTGAACTCTGAGGCTTGTGTACGAAACATCACAGACCAGGGAGATAAGGTGACATCACAGGTCATGTGACCCTCAGTCAACTCTGAGAAACCAGCAGCTTTAGAAACACAAAGTATATGGGAAAGTTGTTATACCTGACAAGTTAGAAACATATAAAGAACAAAAAAAATAACTCGGACAACCCCTTTAAAGGTTTAAAAAAGGTTCAGGAGGGAAATGTTCTCAATAAGAAGCTAAACGCAAGAACAAAGGGACACAATCTGAAATTAGCTGGGGGTAAGATCAGGAGCAATGTCAGGAAATATTATTTTACTGAAAAAGTGGTTGAAGCATGGAACAAACTTCCAGCAGACATGGGTGGGAAATCTACAGTAAGTGAATCAAAACATGCCAGGGATAAACACACGTCTATCCTAAGATTTAAAAAAATAACAATATTAGGGCACACTAGATGGACCAGGTGGTCTTTTTCTAACGTCAATCTTCTATATTTCTACAGGGAGAACATTATATACTGGCTGTACAGGAGGAGTATTATATACTGGCTGCAAAGGGGGAAATATCATATAATGGCTGTACAGGGGTTGACGCATTGTATACTGGCTGTACAGGCCGGGAGCATTATATACTGGCTATACAGTGAGGAGCATTACATACTGGCTGTGGGGGGGGGGGACTATATATACTGGCCATACAGGGGTGAAGCCGACTTTGGATCCATGTTTGAAAATGGTTTTAACCCTTTGGCGACATTGGACGTACCGGTACGTCCTGAGCACGAGGTAGTTCGTGCTACAGGGCGTACCGGTACGTCTTGCATTGAAACCCCCCCTGCTCAGTGCAGGGGGGGGTTAAATGCTGTAATGGGTGCTGTTTAGGGCACCCAGCCACCCATAGCGAAGGCCTCGGGGGGTGCCGTGCACCCCCCATAAAGGCGATCGCTGTGAATGGCTGGTCTATTCAGACCAGCCATTCACAGCAGGCAAGGGGTACTCGGCGGGGATAGCGCTATTCTAGCGAATCCCCGCCGAGTGTCAGTAATTAGGGGGAGGTCAGGGTGTCCCCCGCCCCCCTGATTAGCTGTGGGCAGATGGGTGGGCAGATGGGCAGGCGGGGGGGAGACCTGCAACGTGCGGGCGGCTGCCGCGAGTGCCGCCCGCAACGATCTTTCAGGATGGCCGAGCGGTATTCAAGCAGAGTATCAGCATACAGCTGATACTCTGCTTGAAACTGCTGACATCGGTGCTGGCACCGATGTCAGCAGTTTAACCCCTTCCATGCCGCGGTCCGTAGGGACCGCTGTATGGAAGGGGTTAACAGGGAGGGAGCGCTCCCTCCCTCTCCCATCGGCGCTGCGGTGCGCTGGCAGCGCCGATGGTGTGGGCAGATGAGAGGGAGGAAGCTCCCTCTCCCTTCCATCGGGACGCTGCTCTGCTGTGGCAGCGTCCCGATGGTTACCATGGCAACCAGACGCTTTCGTCTGGCTTGCCATGGAAGCCTGTTCAAGCTCCTGCTAAAGGCAGGAGCTTGAACAGGCTATAAGAAAATACACTGCAGTACACTATACAGTGTACTGCAGTGTATTGTAAAATACCAGACCCACTGGTTCTTGAAGAACCAAGTGGATCTGAGTCAAGAAAGTGGAAAAAAAAAAAAAAAGTTAAAAAAAGTTAAAAAAATTGATTAAAAATAAAAAAACACACAATACATAAACATGTTAGGTATCGCCACATCCGTAACAATCTGCTCTATAAAAATATTACATGAGGTGGCCCCCCAGGCGAATGCTGTAAAAAAAAATTTAAAAAAACTATGGCAAAATAGCCATTTTTTTCCCTCTTCCCTCACAAAAACTGTAATAGCAGGCGATCAAAAAGGCGTATTTACCCCAAAATGGTATCAATTCAACCGTCATCTTGTCCCGCAAAAACTGTACCCTACCTGAGACAATCGCCTGAAAACTGAAAAAAATATGGCTCTCTGAAAATGGCAACACAAAAAAAATATTTTATTCTGTTCAAAAATGCATCTAATGTGTAAAACTTTCCAACAATAAAAAAGTTGGACATATTGGGTATCGCTGCGTCCGTAACAACCTGCTCTATAAAAATATTACATGAGATGGCCCCCCAGGCGAATGCTGTAAATTTTTTTTTTTAAAAACTATGCCAAAATAGCCATTTTTTCCCCTCTTCCTTCACAAAAAGTGTAATAGCAGGCGATCAAAAAGGCGTAATTACCCCAAAATGGTATCAATTCAACCGTCATCTTGTCCCGCAAAAACTGTACCCTACCTGAGACAATTGCCTGAAAACTGAAAAAAATATGGCTCTCTGAAAATGGCAACACAAAAAAATATTGTATTCTGTTCAAAAATGCATCTAATGTGTAAAACTTTCCAACAATAAAAAAGTTGGACATATTGGGTATCGCTGCGTCCGTAATAACCTGCTCTATAAAAATATTACATGAGATGGCCCCCCAGGCGAATGCTGTAAAAATTAAAAAAAAAAACGATGCCAAAATAGCCCTTTTTTTCCCTCTTCCCTCACAAAAAGTGTAATAGCAGGCGATCAAAAAGGCGTATTTACCCCAAAATGGTACCAATGAAAACCCCACCTCATCCTGCAAAAAATGAGCCCCCACATAAGACAATAGCTCAAAAAAATAAAAATCAATGGCTCCCGCAAACCACTCCATCAAAATCTGTGTTGTAAAATCCATATGGCGCTCCTTCTGTTTTGAGTCCTGCCATGTGCCCCCACAGCAGTTTACCACCACATATGGGGTGTTGCCGTATTCAGGAGAAAATGGGTAACAAATTATGGGGGGGGCTTTTCTCCTGTTACCCCTTATGCAAATAAAAAAAATTGGGGCTAAAGCAACATTTTATTGGAAGAAAAAAAATGTTCATTTTCACAGCCAAGTGTTTCCAAATTCCGTAAAATGCTTAGGGGGTCAAAGTGGTCAGTACCCCCTTAATATATTCTTTGAAGGGTGTAGTTTCAAAAATGGGGTCACTTTTTGAGGGTTTCCACTGTAGGGGTACTTCAGGGTCTCTCAATTACAAAATGGTGCCTAAAAACTATTCTAGCAAATTTTGCCTCCAAAATCCGTATGGCGCTCCTTTCCTTCTGACCACTGCCACAAACCCATAGAGACGTTTACCACCACATATGGGGTATTTCTGTAAACTGCAGAATCAGAGCAATGTAAATTGAGGTTTAGTTTGCTGTTAACCCTTGCTGTGTTGCAAGAAAAAAAATATTAACATGAATAATCTACGAAAAAAGTGAAATTTTGAAATTTCACCTCCATTTTCCATTAATTCTTGTGGAACACCTCAAGGGTTAACAAAGTTTGTAACAGCAGTTTTTTATAATTTGAGGGGTGTAGTTTCTAAAATGGGGTCATTTATGGTGGGTTTCATTATGTAAGACCCTCAAAATCACTTTATATCTGCATTGGTGTTAAAAAAAAATGGTTTTGGAAAATTTGGTGAAAATTTGAAAAATGGCTTCTAAACTTCTAAGCCTCCTAACGTCCTAAAAAAGTAAAATGACGTTTACAAAATGATGCCAACATAAAGTAGACATATGGGGAATGTAAAATAATAACTATTTTTGGAGGTATTACGGTGTATTTTGAAAGTAGAGAAATTGAAATTTGGAAATTTGCTAATTTTTCAGAATTTTTGGTAAATTTGGGATTTTTTCATAAATAAGGGTGAAATATATTGACTCAAATTTATGACTGTCATGAAGTACAATGTGTCACGAGAAAACAATCTCAGAATGGCCTGGATAAGTAAAAGCGTTCCAAAGTTATAACCACATAAAGTGACACATGTCAGAATTCAGAAATTTGGCCCAGACATTAAGGCCAAAATGGGCTCTGTCCTCAAGGGGTTAAAGTTTAAGAATAAAATGCCAAATGTATTAAAGGGAGTCACGCACTTCACCTCACCGGAGGCCATATATTTGAATGCTGTACAGAAAAGGTTTTGACCAAAGCGACCTCGGATCTATGATCTACAGCTTACATCGCTCAACATTAGTTTAAATAAGGCCTTGTTCACACATCAGTTATTTGATCAGTTATTTCCATCAGTTATTGTGAGCCAGAACCAGGAGTGGAGACTACACAGAGATAAGGTGTTATGGAAAGATCTGCACATGTTCTGTGTTTTTGACCTGCACCAGGTTTTGGCTCACAATAACTGATGGAAATAACTGATCAAATAACTGATGTGTGAACAAGGCCTAATATGATTTGCATACATTGACATAATTTGCCAGAAGAATGTGTGAACTGGTTGCTGGGTCACAGAAAGCATGGATACTCATAAGAAGGCAGTGTAGAAAACATGTAGAAAACGTTAATACAAACCACTTTCTAATATATTATCAATATTGCTTTCCTTGTTGACCTAATTCATTTTTCCATCACGTTTTATACTTCTTGTTTTCATGATTAAGACCACCCTATAACCTGCTGAATTACAGCATAGTCATAAGCATGGAAATGAGAAGTAACGTGATGGAAAACTCATTTAAGCCAGCAAGAGAAGCAATATGGATAATAAAAGTGCATATTAAATGCCACTTGCTGAAGTGAGACAACCCCTTTAAGGAAAAGGACAAAGCTTTACATTACAATGGGAAAACTGGGCACATCTGCAAACAAAACACCAAAGGATATGAAGCGATGTATCAACCAAAATACATTACGTATATTACAAAATTCCTGAATAAATGTGTAATGTTAATGGTGTTAAGTGATATTACCTATAATCAAAGGTGTATGATCAAACTGGTATTATTGGTTAAAAAGTTTTTATTGAATAAGGTATCAACAAATTAAAATATATTAAAACAAACATGTTTTCATTTTACACCTCAGTGTGTTATGAGAAACTAAAAAGAAGTGTTACATATTACAGTGTTATCTGAAAAAGGCCATCGAAGACTGTTGAAAAATATTGATTGTCATTGTTTATTTAATGTGTTAAGAACAATGTTGAGGACCACTACGAAGTATAACTTACTTTATGTATTTATTTTTTTTACTTTTTAGCTTTTAAATGTTATGTAACTGTACATATTGGGCCAAATATTGAACACATAATTGAGATTGATACATTGTATATGTAACTGTACAATGAGAGGTATAGGGTTTAACAAAGTTTTTGCTTTGGAAGGTGATCTCTATGGTTCCATTGGCCAATGTTATTGAAAAGCAGTGTTGAACTAACAAAAGTAATAAAACATTAATTAGTTTTGTTTAATTCATCTGAAACGGGAGTGGTGGGAAGTATATACAAGAAAGTTGTAAAATGCACTCTACCCCACCAAAGGCTCAAATTGCCATAGTTATTTTGGGCTGAGCAGAAAACCATGAACTGAGTTAATCCTGACATGAATTTATTTTGAAACAGTGTTATTCCTGCTAGAATTTGTGGAACTGTTCAAATTTGTCTTCAAATCTATCTTCTATAAGTGCAGGCTTCATCAGCTTTTTAGGACTTACAACCTCAGCAGTGCCCAGGTGCTGCCCAACAACACCACGTCTGGTATGACACAGCTTTTAGTGGCTTGCCTGCCACCTAACAGGAAAAGACTTTAACCAACAGTCTGTAATGCTGAACAAGGCCTTAATGCTTACACTACTGTTGCACTACTGTTCTCTTTGAGGTGGACCTCAAAGGGAGTCATCTTCCCAAGATTTCCTGTAGTACACCAACCAACCAGCAGAGCTAATGACCTTACAACGACCTGCAGACCAGTGAGGGAAGGCAGTCCCATTGTCAAAGCTAATCCCATAGACAAGGTTAAGGACTGTCCTACAACCACTGAAAAGAGGCTCTGAAACCTGCACTTAGCTGGTCTATGATAATTTCCCCCATTCTTCCAGAAGTCTTTTGGATTGTTGAGATGTAACATTGCAAAGTTAAGCCAAATTGTAACGTTAATGATAGAAAGAAGAGGCTTTCTCCTGGCAACGTAGTGTGGTCTGCTTCCATGGAATGTACATTACATCTGCAGCAGTCGAGATATGCATTTTGAAGTTTTAAAGCAGCTATAACTAGAGATGAGTGTAATAGAGGCCTTATGGATGCTCCAAAGATCCGTTGTGTTTTGAAATTTTCCGTCCTTCTGACAGATCAGAAGAAGCAGGCAGGGGATTCAGCCGGTTCCCTCCGGTTCTCTAGATCCGGTTGTTAAAATTACAGCGGGATCGGAGAACCGGGTTACCGGCTGAATCCCGATCCGGTGCGGCAGCAGGAGATGAGCGCTTCCATTGTGGAAGCACTCATCTCCTGCTTTTCCTGCCCGCGCTGCACTAGCCTGACCTCGTACAGCGTCAGGACGTAGTGCGCGCACTCTGACCTGCACGCAGTCAGGTGACAGTGTAACAGTGTGAAACATTATAGCTGCAGTAATTAAGTTTGGTCACTAGATGGCAGCAAAGCTAAGCATTAAACTGCCCATATGTATACATGTTTATGCATAGAAATGAATATAACTGTTTTTAGGTTACAAAGTCAAGTTAAAGGCAATTACTGGGACACTGTGGACTCCTACAAGCTTGATAATATGCTGGGATTGCTGTTTTGATGCTTGCCACCAAAGATAGATAACTGCATCATCACTCAGCAGGAAACAGGAAGTGAGCTGTGTGAAGAGTGACGGTTGGCTGTGAAGGAGGTGTTGTGCTGAGCTGGCTGTACTGCGTGTGGCTGCTGAGAAAGTGCTGCTGCTGGCTGGAGACTCAGAGGCCGTGGTGTTAGCTGAAGGCTGTGTTTTGGGGGGGGCACAGTGACCGTCTGAAGTGTACCCCTGAAGTTCAAGAGCAGCAGAGACTATAGCAAGTAAAGGCCATAAGGACTTGTGAGTACGGCTTGGCCACATCCATTTACATCTTATGGCAGAAGTGATATAAGGGACTCTCTTGCTGATACCTTATCACTGAAGAGACCGACCTGTAGATCTAGGGTTTCAGAGTGCTGGAGCATGTTTATAACTGTACTGTAAAAGGAATACAGAACTTACCTGTGGATTACAAGCCTACCTACCTGTTGGATTACAAATAGTATTGCGCAATACTTAGGGTGCACCCCGACGAGGGACCTATCCAGGAGGACTATATCCGTATACAAATTGCATTTTTTACCTTTTTATGGGACTTTGGGGCAGAGGGGATTGTGTTTGTTTACATTTATAGATTGTGCTATATTTCTTTATATTTGTCTCCTGTTAATTTTGCGCTGTAAGCATTCCCAGGTCTCTTTCATTACTTCAATTAGTAAAGTTTATTACTGGGAACAAAACTGTTGTGTGTCTGTGTGGCATCGTGTACCCGCTGAACCTGTGGGCCCAGCCCTTGGTCCTTTTACATTTGGCGCTGCGAGCAGGGTACATTGATCACCATGCAGAACTCAACAGGGTCTGGGGAAGCTCCGCCCCTTGCTTCAGTCACCCCTCCTGCCGTGGGAGTAGCTCCGATTGTATGTCTGCCCGCAGGGGCGATTTTGAATCAGCTGGTAAAATTTGATGGTCAGAATATGCTGCTAGAAGATTGGGCCACACATCTAAAGAGCACCCTCAGGTTATACAATTTAGTTCCTGATCTGCAATCAGATGTGGCGCTGAATGCCTTGGAGGGAGATGCCAGACGCACTGTAATGCTGTGCCCAGAGGGGGAAAGGAAGACATTGGAATCTATAATCTCAATCCTTGAATCCATTTATGGAGAAACATCCAGTACCGGCAACCTTAGATCCCGTTTCTTCACTCGCTTCCAGCGTGAAGATGAGACTATTCCCCAGTTTGCCAATGCCCTCCAGGAGATCTGGTCACATGTGCTAAAGAGAGGAGCCAGTGGTGCAAATGTCCTTGGAAACGGAGATCAAATCCTCCGGGATCAGTTTGTCCTCGGATTACGGAGCCCTCCCCTCCGCCAAGCCCTTAAAGATCGTATCCGGGTGAATGATACTTTACAGTTTCAAAAGATATTAGCTGAAGCAGTGGCCCGGGATAAAGAAGAGGAGTATGGGACTTACTCAGTTAGGATGCAGGCTGCAGGAGGTCAGAGAACTCCATCTGATGGAGAAGATCTGCGAGAGACAGTGAAGGTACTTAGTGCATCCTTAGCAGATATTCAGAAACAATTGGCTCAATTACAGTCCCTGGGTCACTCTGATTACCGGGAAAGGGGTGCTGCTCTGGAGGCTGGGTCAAGAAACTTCACCATGCATCGTACCGGTCCATCTCAATCTATAGCTGGACAGACTTGGGGTTTCACTAATGATCGGAGAGCAAGGGGTCCCCAGTGTTGGACCTGCCATGAAAGAGGACATATCTCCCGGCAATGCCCAAAGAAGCATTTGAATCAAAACCAGCTGCCGTTAAACAGGAACCTCCCGCGGTAGTGGGGCATACCGCGGGGGAGGTAAGGTGCCGGAATGTCCCTGAAGACCCTCGGAACTTGGTGGCTGAAAGCCCCTACCTAGAAGTGCTGATTGAAGGACAGATGGTGACATGTCTTATAGACACAGGTTCAGAAGTTACCACAATGCCCTTGAAATTCTTTGAGAGTAATTTCAGCCATCTGATGAAACCTGACCAAGAAAATTTGATTAAGTTGACGGCAGTAAACCAGACTGCTATACCTGTGTTCGGAGTGGCTTGGTTGAGAATCGAGCTATGTGGACAAGACATCGGCAAGAAGGGGGTGGTGCTGGTAGAGAAACCGGCTCGGGATGGAGCCCCAGTTGTATTGGGAATGAATATCCTGCGAGAATTAGATCGGCTCATGTTTACAAAAGATGGCCCGGGTTATTGGAGGAAGACAACTTCCCACAAGCCAACACAAAGAGCATTCCAGAGGTTGATCAGAACATGCGGTATCCATAAAAAGACTCCTGAGGGTAAACCCATAGGAGCAGTCTATGCTCCGTACAGAACTTCCTGCACCATACCTCCACGTCAGGAGAAGATTATACGAATGCCAATTGGAGGCTATCGGAAGCTTAATGGGATAGATGTGCTAATGGAACCTTTAGGCCTATCAGAAGCCAGCCGAAGCCCAGTGGTTGCCAGAACTATAGTGACAGTGGCAGATGGCCATGTGTTAGTCCGGTGTATCAACGTACATGATTATGCAGTTACTTTCCATGCGGGAGAGAAGGTGGCTGAGCTGCATGTGCTGCAAGAAGAGACCCTTACGGGTAGCCAGTTAGCCCTACGGGCCATACAAGGTGATGTCTGGACCTTGGCAGTGGATAAGAATTCTAAAGAAGAGCCCACGCCTGAGTGGAATGGCCGGCGAATCTTAGAGCACATGGAAATTGATACTAGCCAATTCACCACTGAACAAATGGAAAAGATTGAAGCAGTGCTGTGGGAGTTTCAATCCACTTTTTCACAGTGTGAAGAAGACTTTGGGTGCACGACGGCTATTGAGCACGAAATACCTACTGGGAATACCCTCCCAATTAGAGAAAGGTACCGTCAGATCCCTCCTACACTCTACCAAGAGGTGAAGACTATGCTGTCCAAGATGATAGAAAGTGGAGTGGTAAAGGAAAGCCAAAGCCCATGGGCTGCACCGGTGGTCTTGGTACGGAAGAAAGATGGGTCCTTGAGATTCTGCGTGGATTACCGGAAGTTGAATGCAGCCACAGTAAAGGACGCCTTTCCTCTGCCAAGAATTGAAGAGTCATTGACGGCTCTACAACGTGCTAAGTATTTCTCAACCTTAGACCTGGCAAATGGTTATTGGCAAGTGCCCGTTGCAGAGAAGGATCGGCAGAAAACTGCCTTTATACTACCTATGGGGCTGTACGAATTCAATAGAATGCCCTTTGGGCTGACAAATGCTCCGGGTACATTCCAACGTCTGATGGAACACTGCCTGGGTGAATTGAATTTTGAGTCAATTCTGATCTATCTGGATGACGTGATAGTCCATGCACCAACGTTCGAAGAGCATTTGAGGAGGTTGCGGCAAGTGCTAAGTAGGCTCAGTAGCCACGGCCTTAAGATCAAGCCAAGAAAGTGCCATCTCTTCCAAACTGAGATAGAGTATCTGGGCCATATAGTATCAGCTGAAGGAGTTCGCCCAACAGATAGTAAAGTGGAGGCAGTGAGCAAGTGGCCACAGCCTAAGACCCTTCGGGAAGTTAGAGTGTTTCTGGGACTGGCCGGTTACTACAGAAGATTTATAAAGGGATTTGCTAAGATTGCTAGTCCGCTACATGAACTCTTGAGAGGGACTTCTCAGAGTCCAAAGTCATGCCCTGTATCATGGGGGCTGCCACAGCAACAAGCATTTGATGAACTGAAGAAAGCCCTGACTAGTGCTCCCATCTTGGCATTCGCTCAATATGACAGGCCATTCATTCTGTACACTGATGGAAGCTTGCATGGTTTGGGAGCTGTGCTAGCCCAAGAACAAGAAGGCCAGGAACGAGTTATTGCGTATGCTAGTCGATCCCTAAGGGACTCTGAGCGAAATCCGGAGAACTACAGCTCATTCAAACTGGAATTATTGGCATTAGTCTGGGCAATGACAGAGAAATTCTCAGGATATCTGACAGGGGCACATGTTCTAGTAAGAACCGATAATAACCCATTGGCCCATTTGCAGAATGCAAAACTTGGTGCCCTGGAACAGCGGTGGATGGCTAGAATGGCCAAGTATGACTACACCATTAAATATCGTGCTGGTAAAGACAATGCCAATGCTGACGCCCTATCTAGGGCCACCTGGGAGATGCCAGTTGGCGAAGTTGATGTAGAGGATGAAGGGACTGAAATACCCGATCTTAGTCAGGTGCCTTGCCAGTCGCCAGTGGCAAGCTCAAGTGGGGTGGCTACTAGTAGCACGGTGCTACTAGGGAAGACAGACGAAGAATGGGCTCAAGTGCAAGATGATGACCCAGACTTAAGTAAGATCAAAGACTGGGTTAAAACTGAGACCTGGCCCAAGCTTGAAGTGAGAAGTCGATTGTCTTCGGATGGATGGAAGCTGCTGCAACAGTGGGATCGGCTGAGGATTCGAAATGGGGTCGTGTACCGGAGGGTGTTCCTGCCTACAGATCTTGAAGAGAGGTGGCAGATAGTGATACCTGGTGCACTGGCCCGAAGAGTGGCACTTGAAGGACATGAGAAGGGAGCCCACTTTGGAGCAGACAAAACGTACAAGTGGGTGCAGAGGCTCGTATACTGTCCACAGTTGGAGCAGATTGTCCAAGAAGTGTGCCAGAAGTGTCGTGTATGTGAGCTAGCGAAACCTCCTGAGCAGCGAGCCCCAATTCAAGTGATTCAAACGTCTGCACCATTAGAGATTCTGATGATCGACTACATCTTGATCGGACAGTCAGTGAGTGGACATCAGTATTGTCTTGTGATGACAGATCATTTTACAAAGTTCTCTGTGGCCGTACCGACACGAGACCAAACGGCAGAGTCAGCTGCCCATGCCATTTGCAGACACTTCATCCAGGTGTACGGATGTCCGAAGCGAATTCATTCCGACCAAGGAGCTTGTTTCCAAGGAAAACTGATGGAAGAGCTGTGTCGGCTGTATGGGATTGAGAAGTCACGGTCAACTCCATACCATCCACAGGGCAATGGAGCCTGCGAGAGGTTCAACAGAACACTTCTGCAGATGCTTCGCACTCTGGAGACAGAACGTAAAAGACGCTGGCCCGAATATCTGCCTGAGTTGCTCTGGGCATACAATAATCGTGTTCATAACACTACAGGTTATACTCCATACATGCTGCTGTTCGGGCGGCCAGGACAAGAGATTGCAGAAATGAACCTCAGTTCTCCTGCTGATGAGATAACTAGAACAGCTGATTCCTGGGTGCAGGAGCACCGAGACAGACTGAAGACCGTTCAACGGGTGGTCAGTGAGAAGTTGCAAAAGCAAGTGCCTAGGAATCATCCGCCTGTGCAAACTGAACCATTGCTACCGGGAGAGCGAGTATTGGTTCGTGCAAAGCGGCCCACCGACAAGTTGGCTAACCGCTGGGAATCACAGCCCTGTATTGTAAAACGGCAAGTGTTTGCAGAAGGTCCAGTCTATGATGTTCAAGTGGAAGGCTCTGATGGGCCGACTCGAAGATTACATCGTAACATGCTCAGACCATGTCTTTCAGAGGGTCGGTCCTCACTTGATAATGCCGGAAAAGTTAAACAAAAACATTCAGACCCAGTGCATCCTAGAGAAACCGAGTGGTGGCTAGTCACTACACCGCCTAGGCAGACTGATGAGGCAGCTGCTCCCCCATGTCCCGTGATGGATGATATCCCCGAAAGTGTGCTACCACCCAGAGGGGAGATGGATACAAGTCCTACACCAGTGTCACAGGACTTGGACATCCGCAGATCGGAGCGCTCCACGGCAGGTATACCCCCTCAGCGCTATGCAGCAGATGAGTTTATTTGGTAGAGTTGTCGGGACGCCAAGATTTTAGTGGGGTGGCATGTAACAGTGTGAAACATTATAGCTGCAGTAATTAAGTTTGGTCACTAGATGGCAGCAAAGCTAAGCATTAAACTGCCCATATGTATACATGTTTATGCATAGAAATGAATATAACTGTTTTTAGGTTACAAAGTCAAGTTAAAGGCAATTACTGGGACACTGTGGACTCCTACAAGCTTGATAATATGCTGGGATTGCTGTTTTGATGCTTGCCACCAAAGATAGATAACTGCATCATCACTCAGCAGGAAACAGGAAGTGAGCTGTGTGAAGAGTGACGGTTGGCTGTGAAGGAGGTGTTGTGCTGAGCTGGCTGTACTGCGTGTGGCTGCTGAGAAAGTGCTGCTGCTGGCTGGAGACTCAGAGGCCGTGGTGTTAGCTGAAGGCTGTGTTTTGGGGGGGGCACAGTGACCGTCTGAAGTGTACCCCTGAAGTTCAAGAGCAGCAGAGACTATAGCAAGTAAAGGCCATAAGGACTTGTGAGTACGGCTTGGCCACATCCATTTACATCTTATGGCAGAAGTGATATAAGGGACTCTCTTGCTGATACCTTATCACTGAAGAGACCGACCTGTAGATCTAGGGTTTCAGAGTGCTGGAGCATGTTTATAACTGTACTGTAAAAGGAATACAGAACTTACCTGTGGATTACAAGCCTACCTACCTGTTGGATTACAAATAGTATTGCGCAATACTTAGGGTGCACCCCGACGAGGGACCTATCCAGGAGGACTATATCCGTATACAAATTGCATTTTTTTCCTTTTTATGGGACTTTGGGGCAGAGGGGATTGTGTTTGTTTACATTTATAGATTGTGCTATATTTCTTTATATTTGTCTCCTGTTAATTTTGCGCTGTAAACATTCCCAGGTCTCTTTCATTACTTCAATTAGTAAAGTTTATTACTGGGAACAAAACTGTTGTGTGTCTGTGTGGCATCGTGTACCCGCTGAACCTGTGGGCCCAGCCCTTGGTCCTCTTACAACAGTGCAGCGCAGGCAGAGAAGAGGAGCGCCGGACCCGGAGCGGAGCCGCGGTGCAGGAGAGGTAAGACAGTTTTTTTATTTTAATCTGATGGGGCAAAGTGGTCTGATCTGAGGTCTGATGGGGGCACAGTGGGCTGATCTGAGATCTGATGGGACACAATGGGCTCATCTGAGGTCTGATGGGGGCACAGTGGACTCATCTGAGGTCTGATGGGGGCGCAGTGGGCTGATCTGAGGTCTGATGGGGCACAATGGGCTCATCTGAGGTCTGATGGGGGCACAGTGGGCTGATCTGAGGTCTGATGGGGGAACAGTGGGCTGATCTGAGGTATAATGGGGGCACAGTGTATTGTATTTGTTCTTATTTTGTTTTTTTACTTTAAAATATAAGATATAAAAGATATGTGCAGGGATTTGTTCATAGTTTTTTTTTTTATAGTCCAACGGTCTGAGGGACAGTGAACTTGGGGGCATTGCTGGCATATGGGGACCACTATGGGGGCATTACTGGCACATTATGGGGAATACTATGGGGGCATTTATACTGGCACTTCATAGGGGACACTGTGGGGGGCATCGTAAACTGGCACATTATGGGCACACTATGGTGTTGGAGGGGGGAAGAACACTATGGGGGCATATTATATAGGCACATTATGAGGACATTAAGAAGGGACATTTATACTGGCACATTCTGGGGGACACTATGGGGGAATCTTGTACTGGCACATTATGGGGGCACTGTCAGGAAGAGGAGAGGAGCACTATGTGGGCATTTACTAGGGGCATTATATAGGGGTATTTTATACTTGCACACATTATAGGGGCACTAAGGTGGATTTTTTTTTGTACTGGCACACATTATAAGGGACATTCTTTGTACTGGTGCTCATTTTAAGTATTGAAGATGGCAGGATGATGGAAAAGTAGGAACCTAAGATGTCTTTTCGTCAAACTGCAGAGACGAGAGATGGATGAAAAATCATCATGGTGCCTGGTCTGAAAGGAGAAGATGAGAAAAGAGAACGTCTGCATCATAGGAGAAGTCACTGGATGTAAGAGGAATGCTGTATGCTGGATAGCAATATAATCTGTATGCAAATATATCTGTAGTGCTAGGTACAAATGTGTATAAAATGTATATGGAGCAGGTAAATCTACTGTAAGTGTAGCCTAGGTGTAATTTATATACTGTATGGTGTATATTGTATATGTTATTATGTGAGTGTAGTGTCTATATATTCATTTTATGTATGCATACCTCCCAACCATCCCAAATCTGGCATAACTACTGTGTTGGGGGGGGCACAATGGAGACTAGGCAGGGTTGAAACATGTACAGATAGACATTGGGTGGAGTTAGCAAACACGTGTTGCGACGCCGCGTGTCTGCCGTTTAGTAGGGAACCTGTTCTTAAAAATTTGAATCCCACCCCTGAGAAGAAGGATAAAATAAATGGTGATGTCAAGAAGGCCAAACAGGAACACTAGTGGCCCCGTCACAGAGTGTGGATGGTGGTAACCTCATGAGGAGTCAACATAGTGGTCAAGTCACAGAGTGGTGAAGGTGGCAACCACATGAGGAGTCAACACAGTGGTCCGGGCACAGGGTGGTGAGGGTGGAAGTTGCATGAGGAATCAAGATAGTGGCCCAGTTATAGAGTGGGGAGGTGGGGGCAACAGCAGTGGAAGTAACAGCACAAGATGGTATGTGGCAGCAGGAAAAGATAGCAGCAGAGGCAGCAGGTGGGTGGCAGCATCAGAATAGTGGAAAAAGCAGGTGGCCAGAAGAAACTGGTCTTTTTTTTCTCCAAAGTTTTGGTGTTGCACCCAGGATGATCTAGTCTAGTGCATCAGGCACTGGCGTGTGGAAATCCTGGCTGATCCATGCCTGATTCATCTTCACAAAGGTCAGTCTCTCAACATTTTGGGTGGAAAGGCGAGCACTCCTTGGGGTAACTATGCTCCTTGCCGCACTAAACACTCGCTCTGATTCTACACCACTGGCCTGGCAGAAAAGCTTTCCAGGGCAAACTCAGACAGTTGAGGCCACAAATCGAGTTTGGCTGCCCAGTAGTCCATGAGATCTTGGATGAGTGGTGGCAGAGTGCAGTCCTAGTATGCCTGCTGGTTCAGGTTCTGCACCATGTCTTGCTGCTGTTGGTGGGTGGTTTCTTCAGTAGGCGGGTGAATAAAAGTGAGAAACTCCAGGCTTAAGTTGCTGCTAATTGAGCTGGTGATGCTCATGCCCCCCCCCACCCCTACCAGCAGCCATTGCAGTGGAACGTGAGTGCCGAGGGCCTCCCCAGTCAGATCTTCGTGAGGATGGAAAAGGGACTCCCTGCCTCCATCTCCAATGTATATTGCCACGGTTTGTCAAGGTCATCTGCCTGGTCTTCCTCATTGCCCTCTAGCTTCTCATGCTCCTCCTGTCACTTGTGCAGATAAATCACCCATTTCTGTATACATTGTTTGTGCGTGAATGCCCTCCTCCTTCACCAGTTCAGCCCCCACAGGGCTCTCCTGTCCCCTGGCGAGCCAGATTTATCAGCATCAGTTCCTCCCTGGTGTGACTCCGTTCGCCCAGGCAAACCAGGTGCAGAACAGCGTGACAACGCCGTGCCATAGGTGGTATGGTGGAGGAGCACTCTGAATTGTGTCTGAAGTGGAGGCCAAGTTTGAGGATGATGGGAATCAAACACAGCTTCTGCTGAGGTGTTGGAGCCTTGACTGCTGGAGAAGGGGTGCGGGCCACTGGGTGGTATAGTGGTTGCTGCGTCAGGCTGTACCACTATATTAGCGCCAAGGTTTTCCCAGGCCACTTTATGGTGACAGTGCATGTGTTGATGCAGGGCTGTGGTGCCAACATTGGCATCCTGGAAACACTTTACCTTCTGCCTACATATTCTACAATTGGCCACGTTGACGTCCTCTGGGAGCTTGAAGAAAAATTCCCACATCGGCGAGTATGAAATTTTCCCCCTACAACTCCATGCTGACCGCCTGCTGCCGCTGCCTCCGTGAACTGCTACTTCTTTCTGGACAAGTAGGCTGCTGAGTAGCAGATGGTCTACCTCAGGCATGTTTGGCTCCCGACCTCACACTGCTGCCACCCTGCTGTCTCACGGCCACACTACCACCTACCAATGACTCAGGTGACTCAGGCTGCACAGGTGCACCAGAATGCTACCATAAGATCTAAGTCAAGAACATACCGGATCCAGAGCTTTTTCCATGATTGTGTTTTGACATTCACACCTGGAGGTGTGGCAACTCCAGGTTTGAATGTGCCTCGACTTAGATCTTATGGTAACATTCTGGTGCACCTGTGCAGCCTGAGTCACATGAGTCATTGGTAGGTGGTACTCACAGTCTCCTCCCATTGTATGTGTGATCTCACGCTGGAGGTAACTAGGAGTTGGTCGCTGTGTGTCGGCCTGTATGCTCCTTCAGTAATTGCCCATACGGCATAGGTAGGCTAGCGTTAGGTCCCGTGCCACTCTGAGATACCTTGACGCGGTGCTCGGGCTCCGGTATGTTCTTGATATAAGAATATATTGTCGAAAGTCTAATTTTAACATCAGCGTGAGGGTTTAGCCATATACAGTGCCTTGCGAAAGTATTCGGCCCCCTGGAACTTTTCAACCTTTTGCCACATTTCAGGCTTCAAACAAAAAGATATAACATTTTACATTCTTTTGGTGAAGAATCAACAACAAGTGGGTCACAATTGTGAAGTGGAATGAAATTTATTGGATCATTTAAACCTTTTTTGTAATAATAAAACTGAAAAGTGGGGTGTGCAAAATTATTCGGCCCATTTACTTATTATTCGCCCCATTTTATTCGGCCCAATGTTGTCCTAAATGACTAATGAAGATAAATAGAATCCACCTGTGTGTAATCAAGTCTCCGTATAAATGCACCTGCTCTGTAGTCTGATAGTCTCAGGGTTCTGTTTAAAGCACAGAGAGCATCATGGAGCCCAAGGAACACACCAGGATTTGGATACCAAAAGATTTCCCAAGCTTTAAACATCCCAAGGAGCACTGTGCAAGTGATCATATTGAAATGGAAGGAGTATCAGACCACTGCAAATCTATCAAGACCCGGCCATCCCTCTAAACTTTCATCTCAATCAAGGAGAAGACTGATCAGAGATGCAGCCAAGAGGCCCATGATCACTCTGGATGAACTGCAGAGATCTACAGCTGAGGTGGGAGAGTCTGTCCATAGGACAACAATCAGTCGAACACTTCACAAATCTGGCCTTTATGGAAGTGTGGCAAGAAGAAAGCCATTTCTCAAAGATATCCATAAAAAGTCTCGTTTACAGTTTGCCACAAGCCACCTGGGAGACACACCAAACATGTGGAAGAAGGTGCTCTGGTCAGATGAAACCAAAATCAAACTTTTTGGAAACAATGCAAAACGATATGTTTGGCGTAAAAGTAACACAGCTCATCACCCCGAACACACCATCCCCACTGTTAAACATGGTGGTGGCAGCATCATGGTTTGGGCCTGCTTTTCATCAGCAGGGACAGGGAAGATGGTTAAAACTGATGGGAAGATGGATGGAGCCAAATACCGGATCATTCTGGATGAAAACCTGTTGGAGTCTGCAAAACACCTGAGACTAGGACGGAGATTTATCTTCCAACAAGACAATGATCCCAAATATAAAGCAAAATCTACAATGGAATGGTTCAAAAATAAACGTATCCAGGTCTTAGAATGGCCAAGTCAAAGTCCAGACCTGAATCCAATTGAGAATATGTGGAAAGAACTGAAAACTGCTGTTCACAAACGCTCTCCATCCAACCTCAAAGAGCTCGAGCTGTTTTGCAAGGAAGAATGGGCAGAATTTCAGTCTCTAGATGTGCAAAACTGATAGAGACATACCACAAGCGACTTGCAGCTGTAATCGCAGCAAAAGGTGGCGCAACAAAGTATTAATGCAAGGGGGCCAAATAATTTTGCACACCCCACTTTTTAGTTTTATTATTACAAAAAAGTTTAAATGATCCAATAAATTTCGTTCCACTTCACAATTGTGAACCACTTGTTGATTCTTCACCAAAAATTTAAAATGTTATATCTTTTTGTTTGAAGCCTGAAATGTGGCAAAAGGTTGAAAAGTTCCAGGGGGCCGAATACTTTCGCAAGGCACTGTATTATCAATTGCATTTACCGTCACAGTGAACCCTTTTCCAGTGATTTGTTTGATAAAAGAACGTGAACACGCCAAAAATCTGTAGTATTAGACTGCAATTTCACCCCAATTCCACAATCAAGGATTAACCGATTGACTTATATATAAAGGAATGTGAACCCCCAAAATCAATGGTATCAGACTACAGTTTCATCCCAATAACAGAATCAAGGATTAATGGAATTACTTATGTATAAAACAATGCATACAACCTAAAATCTTGAGTATCAGAACACTTTTTAGCCCCAATTAGTGCAGCAAGGTGTAATAGAACGGCTCCTATTAGCCAAACTTTACAATGTTCAATTGGTCCCTGCTCTCTTCCCTATAGTGTGGATAATGCCTTCCTAATATATCTGTACACTATCACTTAGTTGTCCCTGAATTGCTCAATAGTAATATTTTGTGAATAAATTGTTTCCTAATCACTATTCCTAGTGCCTGCAACGTCTCTAACTGGAAACTGACGAAGACCGGGCAGGAGGAAAATTTTTATAGGGCTGTTGCATCACAGGGGCTGGCTATCTGCTGATTAGCTGGCTGCATGCGTGATCCTTCATTCCCGGGCTTCTTACTTCCTCTGTGCAGCAGCCATTTTAGAAAAAATATGATTAGTTACCGTGATTGATCGAATTCCACCTCGTCTACTTCGATTCGCTTATCTCTAGCTAAAGCAATGTATCAAAAAAGAAAAAAAAAACAACTGCTGAAAATCTCTCTTTCACAAAGAAAAGTTTAAAAATTCATGTAAAGTGAAAGAGTGGTGAGCACAGAATTAACATTCCTACAAAAGTGATTAGTGCTGACAGACTGTTACTGCAAGGAGAGATGGACCAGAGTATGTAAATACAATCCATCTCAATATAAATATTGCACTTTTTGTACAAATATTATAAAAAAGCATGATAATTGCACAGCCATGTCTTGATTTTTTTTGGCTGTACTGTGAAATAAGATCCCTCAAATAAGTTATTAAATTTCATTTTCTTACCTGGAAATAAAAATCTAAGGTTCCAGCCATGTCAGTATGTTCTGGAAAACACTGTAATTAAAAAAAAAACAACAAAGTCTATATTAATAAACAAGATATTTAACATTACAATTTCACATATATTTATTTTACATGTACTATAAAACATGATTGAAAGTATTTTAGTTCCATATACAAAATAGTTTGGAGGATAACAAGATGGTATGTGCAAATGTCATATATTGAATAGCTAAAGCAGTCCATAGTTTAACCAAGCCCACATTCAGGTAGAAAAAACAGTGAGATTCCTGCACCATTTTTATGTATCAAATCATCTTCCAATAGTAGTGGCCTCGACCACCATGCCTGTATGATCACTGTTGGGAGGATATCTGTAATATAGTGCCACAATCCCACTACAACTGCCTGGTATCAGAGAAATCTATGATTCTGGAAGCAGTGGGGTACCTCCCATAGTGGCAGACCACCCAGCTGCTATGGGGCCCGTGGGGAAGGCGGGTCCGTAGTGGAGGAATGGGCCCCGCCCCCTAATTACTGTCAATACTGGCTCCTCTGCATCTTCAATCTAAAATTCCTTTTTTCAGTGGAGAAAGCTAAAGGACTTTTGATGATGTCATCACAGGTCCTGTGCATCTAGCAAGGGAACTGCACAGAGAATAGTGTAGTTTGCAGGTTAGACAAGTGCACCTGCCAGGACCTGTGATGACACCATCTTCAGCATCACAGGTCCTGCATGATCTAGCAAAGGTACTGTACCAAGAATGGTGTAGTTCCCAGGTATGAAAGGTGCATCTGCCAGGACCTGTGATGACATCATCACAGGTCCTTCAACTCTTAACAGCAAGGATTAGAAGTGCACAATCTGCTCTGCATTGATCCATTGAGACTGGAATGAAGTGGTAAGAGGAGGTCCTCCACTTTTCTCTTCATTTGCCCCCCCCCCATTCGACCTGTTTTTACACATTGCTCACTCATATATAATACCACAGACAGTTACAATGACTATGTACCTCACACACAGTTACTAGAGATGAGCTAATCGAAGCTGACGAAGTGGAGTTCGATCCGAATTTCAGGAATTATTCGATTCGCACCGAATCCGAATTTCCTGATGATTCGTGGTAGCGAATTGGTATTTTTTCCCTAAAATGGCAGCTGCACGTGTTAGGACATGGACCAAGGAACTGTGGGAAGGAGGGATCACCCACAATGCCATACATGCAGCCAATCAGCAGCCAGCCAGCCCTGTGATGTCACAGCCCTATAAATAGCCTCAGCCATCTTGTATTCTCTCATTCTCCAGTGAACTTAGTGCAGGGAGTAACGTTTGCAGGCGCTAGGGAAAGTGATAGAAAACCTCATCAAACGTATATATTGCTCAATAGAAGTGTAGGGAAAGGATAGGGAGGAAAGTATTGAAGCAGAACAGGGTTCAATAGGGGTGTTTAGAGACACGGTAATAGGAAAAATCGTATTACACCTTGGTGCAGTGACTGGGATTCAAAATTGCTATATTACAGTTGCTCATTTCAGGTTTGCCTCTGTAATTCCGATTATTGGGGTGTTATTAACCCTTGTGCGCTGTAGTTACATTTAGTACAGCCCTTTTTTGCTGTTCTAGTGTTGGAAAACAGAAAGGGCTTATTAGCTGTTGTGTGGTGAAGTGGGAAAATGACAGCCCTTTGTAGTGTGCATTAGTGGCAACAAAATTTTTATTTGGCCTACAGCGCCAAAGTTAAATTTTGTGAAACCTTTGGTCGGTTATTAGTGGTGCAAAAAAAACGTATTAGCAGTTGTGTGGTGGAGTGGAAAAATTACAGACCTTTGTAGCGTGTATTAGTGGCAAAAAAAAGTTTTATTTGGCCTATAGCGCCAAAGTTAAATTTTGTCAAACCTTTGGTCGGTTATTAGTGGTGCAAAAAAACGTATTAGCTCTTGTGTGGTGGAATGGCAAAATTACAGCCCTTTGTAGAGTGTATTAGTGGCAAAAAAAAGTTTTATTTGGCCTACAGCGCCGAAGTAATTTATTGTTAAACCTTCTGGTGTTTATTAGTGGTGCAAAAAAATGTATTAGTCGCTCTGCACTGAAGTGGGAAAATTACAGCCCTTTGTAGCGTGTATTAGTGGCAAAAAAAAGTTTTATTTGGCCTACAGCGAAAAAGTTAAATGTTGTCAATCCTTCTGTCAATTATTAGTGGTGCAAAGAAACGTATTAGCCATTGTGTGGTGGAGTGTCAAAATTATAGCCCTTTGAAGCGTGTTTTAATTTCCTATTTATTTATTTGATCTAAAAGTATGTCAGACAGAGAAGTGACAAGCCCTCCACAGGGGAGTGACAGAGGCCTAAATGTTTCTGGCATAGGCACAGGTCGCAGCAGAGTAAGGGGATGTGGCAGCAGGGGTCACTTTGAGAGGCCTGAGCTCCCGGTGTCATCTAGCGGTTGGGTCTTGACCAGCAACCCAGCGGTTCTTGAATGGT
Source organism: Rhinella marina (assembly GCA_900303285.1). Classification (NCBI taxonomy): domain Eukaryota; kingdom Metazoa; phylum Chordata; class Amphibia; order Anura; family Bufonidae; genus Rhinella; species Rhinella marina. The sequence continues at coordinate 1,171 of ONZH01007987.1, read as the reverse complement.
TGACTCTGTCTTCGACTTTGTCCCAAATGATGTCAGACACCCCCAGCCAAGAATCTGTGGATTCGTCAGACACAACCCTTAGTTGGCATGGCCCGGGAGCAGGCCCTGTGCGCTCACCTGTCCTCAACATGCCTCTGTCCTTTTATGTTCACTCAGCCAGAGAAGTAATGTATGCTGTGGGCTCAGCTCCACTTTACAGTGAGGACGAGCTACTAGAGGACAGTCAGCAGCTACTGGCCAGCCAAGATGTGGAGGAGACATCCGCAGCTTCCTCAGTTAGGCGGGCAAGTAGTGATGAGGAGAGTGGCGTGGGTGCTAGGGTTGCGTGCGGTCAGGCTCCTGACCCACAGACTGTTGAGGAGGACATCAGAGACGTGCAGACAGTACTCGATGATGATGATGTCACCGATCGCACTTGGGAGCCGGGTGAATTAGGGGCTTCATCATCATCAGGAGAAGAAGGTGGCAGCTTGCCCGTGAGGCAGCGACGGAGCCAGCAAGTCGCTAGCATGGCCAGGAGTGAGCAGGGTGGCAGCAGTGGGAGGTCAGGAGCCAAACGTTCCAGGGTAGACCACCCGCTTCCCAGGAGCCTAGCGGGCCCGAAAGTAGTGGTGCAGGGGTTCACTGAGGCAGCGGTGGGAGCAGCCAGTCAGTGCGGAGTGTTGGGGGTAAAATCACGTACTCGTGGTAGTTTTCGTTAAGCCGCCGGATGAGGTGAACCTAGCTATTTGTAGAATTTGTGGGCAGAAGGTGAAGCGTGGCCAGGGTGCCAATGTTGGCACCATGGCCCTGCGTCAACATATGCAGCATCATCATAAAGTAGCCTGGGAGAACCGTGGCTCCAGTGTGGTGGTCCAGCAGCCGCAGCATCACCCAGTGGCGCGCACCCGATTTCAGGCAGTCAAGGCTCCACCACCTCAGCCGAAGGGAGCTCTCTGTCCTTCCCATCATCTGATGCTCCTGCTCCTCCTCCTCGTCAGTCATTCCGTCAGCAATCAATCAGCAAAGCGATTGCCAAGAGACAGCAGTATGCGTGTACACATCCAACGGCGCACAAGCTGAACATGCTCCTGGCCAAGTTGCTGGTGCTGCAGTCCCTCCTTTTCCAAGTGGTGGACTCTGAACCTTTCAGGGAACTGATGGCTTGTGCCGAGCCGAGGTGGAGAGTTCC
>ONZH01007986.1:0-54012 GCA_900303285.1 Rhinella marina | reverse complement strand
CGGTTTAAATCCAGAGTAGAGGCTTCTGGTAGGATAGCTTTCATCAATTTTTGTATATATTTTATAAGTTCGTTTGGAGGAACAGATTCGGGGATGCCTCTGAATTTGATATTATTTCTTCTAGATCTGTCCTCCAAATCTGCTAGTTTTTGTTTCATGGTTGTGACGTCATCATCTAATGCATTGTGTGCGTCAATTAGGTTGTTGTGAGCCCCAGCGTATTCAGCCATCTTGTGTTCGATATGATCAACTCTGTCCCCCAGGTCTTCGATATTGTTTGATAGAGTCGTACACATTTGCGCAATATCTGACTTGATAGAGGTATTTAAAGCTAATAACATATCTTTCATCAGATTTACTGTTATAGGCTCATTGGATGTTGGAATATGTTCAAAAACACTTGAAGAATGAGAGGAAAATATAGATTGTTTTTCACCTTCAGTGTCCAAGTTATAAGAGTTGTCCCTTCTGGGTCTTTGCTTGGCTGGGCTATGCACTGTAGATGAGTCTGATAAGATGGCCTCTTCTTCTTCTTCCCTCTGTGCTGAGACTTTTGGCGGTGGTTTTAATGTTTTGGCTGACGCGGTATTTCTGCTATTTCTGGGTGTTTTTGTTGATATTGGTTGTTTGGTTTGTATAATAATCTCTTTTTTTTCTTTTCTTACAGGTTGTGAGCCTGGTGAAGAAGTGCTGCTGCAGCTGCTGCCTCTTGCAGAGCCTTCTTCCCTCCCGTCGCCATCTTTGCTCCCTCTCTTCTCCAGCATGAAGAAGTCCTCCAAGTGCTTTGGAGGCTCCCTCCTTCTCCCCTTCACCATGGTAAGTATTGCTTCTATGTCTATGTGTTTGTCGCTTACTTTTTAGGGTCTTCTGGAGCTGGTGCAGTCGCTTTGGACGCCGCTGGATCGTGGTGAGGTGAGGAGCTTCCCTAACACGCGGCCATCTCCGTCGGCAGCAGGCCACGCCCCCGGCAAGAGGGCTTTTTATTGGAATCTGCTGTTTGTTGTACAAGCACTTCCATTCTACGTTGAATTCTTCCTGCTTTTATTATGAGGGACTCAGCAGAGAAGGGTTTATGGCAGACATGCCAACCATGACAATCTTTATCTTGAGTTTTGTGACAACATCTTGCAATATGCACTAACCTTGCGATAGTCCTGACGAGTCTTATCCAACTGGAGAAACGTTCAAAGCGCTGACAACCGAGGCTGGAGGTTTGCTTTGTTCCAGTGACTAATGTGCTAACTTCAGCGTGGATTTCTGGATCATTATCCGGATCCTGAATGCTGAAAATTTCCTGTACACATTCATCTGCCTGTCCCAGCAGAAACTCTGGACCACAGACGAATCCAATGTGATTTTGATTGTTGGATTCTGTCACCTTCAGGTAGGCAACCGCTGCTATGGCTTCTGTGGAGGCGTCTGAAAACACATGGAGTTCCTTCCTTATGCTGGAGGCAAGTGAGGTTTTGACATAGCATCTCGGGATGTGGATCTCATCCAAAGCACACAAAGATTTCTTCCAGGCTTCCCATTTTTGCACTTTATCAGAAGGAAGTGGGGTATCCCAATCCTTGATGGTTTCAGAAAGCTGTCTCAGTAGGGATTTATCTTGTATGGTGATGGGCGCTACAAATCCCAGCAGATCAAAAAGGCTGTTCACCACTGATAGGACACCACGTTTTGTGAATGGCTTGTCTGCACAACTTATTTGAAAACCAAAGGAGTCGGCCAAGAGATCCCACCTGAGGCCCAAGCTCCTCTGCACGGGTGGATTGTCCAGTCCCAGGTTAATGTCCTTGAATCCAGGTGCATGGTCACCTGACTGGAAGGCTCTCATTATGGCCAGGCTGTTTGAAGCAATTTTGTGTAGTCTAAGTTTAGCTTGGTACAACATACCTTGAGTCCTTTTGAGCAGATCAATAGCCACTTCTTCAGTCGGCAGTGATTTGAGTCCATCATCTACGTAGAAGTCTTTTTCCACAAAGTCTCTGGCATCTGTACTGTACTTGGACTCTCCCTCTAGTGCAGTTCTCCGAAGGCCTTAAGTTGCTACGGCAGGTGAAGGGCTATTTCCAAATACGTGCACCCTCATTCGGTACTCCACCATCTCTGCGTTGGTGTCGTTGTCCTTGTACCACAGAAACCTTAGGAAATTCCGGTGGTCCTCTCTGACTAAGAAACAGTGGAACATCTGTTCAATGTCAGCAGTGATGGCAATGAGCTTTTTTCTGAACCTCATCAGCACTCCTAAGTTATTTGTCAGATCGTTAAGAGATACACCTTGATGTTTGGCTCTTGAGTCAAAAACTACCCTAATTTGATTAGGTTTCCGCGGATGATACACTCTAAATGAAGGCAAGTACCAGCACTCTTCATTTTTCCTTAAGGGTGGAGCTGGTTCTGCGTGGTTGTTACGGAATATTTTATCCATGAAGGCGACGATATGTTCTCTCATTTCAGGCTTGCTGTCCATGGTACGCTGAAGAGAGTTAAATCTAGACAGAGCTTGCTTCAGATTGTTCGGGAGTCTTACCCTGGTAGCTCGGAAAGGTAATGGAGAAACCCAGTGATGGGTTTCGTCTTTAAAGAATTCACTGTCCATTATCTTGATAAATTCTCTGTCCTCTACTGACAAGGCTACTTTATCGTCATCCTTGGTTGTGTAAAAGACTGATCTCCCCAAGTTGTTGGCAAAGAGGGGAAAAATATTGTCAGGTGGCTGTATGAGGCCTGGAGACTTCTCTTTCACCTCATAGTGATGAGGACATGGCTTAATGCAAGTTGCGCGTCCATCTCTACGCACGTAAGTTTTAAAGGAGTTAATTCCTGGTTGATCCAAGCACACATTTCCTATGATTACCCATTGCAACTCCAGTCTCTGGGCATATGGCGCATAGTCGGGACCATTACACTGTTGACGCACCTTGTGTACCCTTAGATTGTCTCTGCCAAGCAGGAGTAGAATCTCGGCGTTGATGTCTATAGGTGGGATAACGCTGGCCAGGTGCCTTAGGTGTGGTTGGTGAAATGCAACTTCTGAGGTAGGAATCTCGTCCCTATGGTTGGGTATTTGGTCACATTCAATCAGCATCGGTAGGGGTATTTTCTTATCCCCATTGATAGGAGAAGCAATGCCCTTCTGCCGCTAGTCTCTATGAGGCTCGAGCAGGTGTTTAAAGTGCAGGGTTCTGATGGTCCTTTGATTCCAAAGGCTTCAAAGAATTTAGGTCCTGCTATGGACCGGTTGCTTTGGTCATCGATGATCCATACATTTTTACTGCCCTTTCTGGTAGTCCCTCTGGGTAGACCTTGATTAGGCATATTTGGGCACAACATTACTCACTCTGGCCCTCCTCACATTCATCCAAGCATGAGCAGGAAACAGCTATGGCGGTGTTAGCATGATTTTGGGGCTCCCCGCCATGACTTGGAGCAGGACTAATGGCAACTGCGACTGGTAAATCTCTGGCTAGTGGGGTTGGGTGCATAGCCAAGGCATGTTTTTCACTATGGCACTCCTCACACTTGATGGCAGATTTACAGTCCTTGGCCATGTGCTCCAATGAAGTGCAGCATCTGAAACATACCCCAAGCTCAGTGAGAACCTTCCTGCGTTCCTGTATGGTTTTAGATCTAAACCCTCTGCATTTGCTCAGTGAGTGTGGTTTTTTTTTTATGAATGGGACATTCACGATTAAAGGACTTATCTCCTGGTGAGGTAGAATGCTGTTTACCCGTGGGTGCTGCAGGTGAAGGTAGGTTAGTCTTTCTAACGCTCACGCTGCTCTTAAAGTCTCTGTGTTTACGTATGCCGTTTTCATACCTTGATGGTGGTGTTGCTGACACTGTAGTGTTGAACTCCAGGAAGTCGAGGCTGGGGTCATTCCTCATCTGGGATTGTTCATCAATGAGTCTGCAGAAATTAATAAATGGGGAAAAGGTAATGTCATGCGCTGTTTTGTACCTTGAGACTGATGCCGCCCACTTCTCTTGCAGACTGTATGGTAACTTCATGACAATTGGGTTCACTCCATGGGCTGTATCCACGTAGCACAGCCCAAACAGACGAGGGTCTCTTTTGGCAAGCTCCAGTTCCATGAGCAGATCACTTAAGTCCTGAAGCTTATGGACTTCCTTGAGATTGATCTTTGGGATGTTCTGCAGTCTCTTGAATAGGGCCTTTTCTATTTTTTCTGCACTGCCGAAGGTACATTCAAGTCTCTGCCAGGCAGCAGCGAGACCTGCTTCTGCTTGTCCCACGTAGATGGTTCTGAGGCTCTTGATACGATTGGTAGACCCTGGGCCCAGCCATTTGTTCATGAGGTCAAGCTCCTGCTCTGCGGTTAGGTCGAGGTTGGCAATGGCGGCTTTGAAGGTTGCTTTCCAAGCTCTGTAGCTCTCCGCACAATCATCAAATTTTGAGAGACTGGTGTTGATTAGCTCTCTGCTCACCATAAACCTGGCAAACTCAGACATATCTGATTTCTTACTGCTTGTTGCCATAACTTGTGATGCCCCTTGGGCATATGGATTGCTTGGCATGAAAGGGTGAGATGCCTCTGGGTAGAATGATGTTGCTGCAGGGTTGAGCTATGGTTTAGCCTCTGTAGCTTCTGATGACTGCTGCTTGAGCTGTGCAGGTAGGCCAGAGAACACCTCTTGCGGTAATAACTGACCTTGCGAGGGCACATCTGGGTGACGGTTATTAGCTTGCTCGGGTGCTGTGGGTGGCACTGGCGCCGCAGGTAGAACTGACTTGGAGGTTTCAGTGTTGTCGGCTTGGACAGTACTGGACATGTGGGGGGGTGCAGATAACTGTTTCAGCACATAGTCGCTGGTGCGATCAACTGGATCATCTATTTCCTGTGGTGGCGAGCAGACTGGATCGAGACCTTCGCTCAATGCTTGCTCAAGTAGTCTTACTTTAACTAACGCAATTTCCTCTTCCATCTCTGTTTCAAGAATCTTTATCTGAGTCTCTGCCTCTGCCTTCTTGGCCTCTGCTCTTGCGAGAGCTTCTGCTTCCATCCTCTTGGCCTCTGCTTTCTTGGCCTCTGCTGTTGTCGGGCTTGGACGGTACCGGAAACGGGGGGTGGCACAGATAACTGTTTCAGCACATAGTCACTGGTGTGATCAACTGGATCGTCTATTTCCTGTGGTGGCGAGCAGACTGGATCGAGACCTTGGCTCAATGCTTGCTCAAGTAGTCTTACTTTCACTAACGCGATTTCCTCTTCCATTTCTGTTTCAAGAATTTTTGTCCGAGTCTCTGCTTCTGCCCTCTTAGCCCTTGCTTCTGCCCTCTTGGCCTCTGCTTCAGCTTTGCGAGAGCTTCTGCTTCTATTCTATTAGCCTCTGCTTCTGCTCTCTTGGCCTCTGCTTCTGCTTTTACAAGAACTTCTGCTCTCTTGGCCTCTGCTTCTGCTCTTGCAAGAGCTTCTTTTTCGATGAAGGAAAGTCTCACTCTGGATTGCTCTGCATTTATGCGGGCCTCTAGTATTCTGTCACTCAGGGTGGAGCTTCTTGAACACGATGATCTGTATGACCGTGAGGAATGTTTAGATTAATTTGGATCTGTGTGATCTAGTTTCTTGTAAATGAGAGATACGGAGTTCCACTTTATCTTTAACATCCTGCACCATGGCATCTCTTTCTCTGTCTGATTCTGCCTTGCGCAGTTCTGATAGGGCTTCATCAATATTAGTCTTTTAGAAAGGTTATGTACCTTGTGGACAATCACTTGTATATTTCATGAGCTGTGTTCAGCCGTCCAATGGCAACTTGCAAGCTTGTGGCATCACCTGAGGAGGATTTAAGTCCTGACATGAGGGAGGAAACTCGTTCCCATTGCTCTTCCAGGTTATCAGATAGCTCATCTTTCATGGTGTGATAGTTTTCAACGACCTTTATTGTCGGTCTGAGAGAGCATCTTGGTCGCACGACTTAGTCTGCTGGAAGTGTGGATTCTGCTTCCTGCTCTTCAAAATGATCAGTATCAGGTTGTATTTGCTTTATTTCATCACTCGGGAACTGTGCAAGGTCCTTTTTGGCCATTTTGATTTAAGGTGTGCTGTCTCTTTAAGAAAATGAACTTTCGAATTGGGGGCTGAAAATAGCAGCGTGGCTCCAATGGGGAACCTTGATAAGATTCCTAATGTGTTTGGAGTGAATTATGGGGTTTTGGGGTCTGGATGTCCACAGCTAGTCTCTATAAGGGCTTTGGTTTGAAAGAAACCCAGTGTGCATAAACAGTTCTTTTATTATGCGAGCAAAGGTCTGTATAGGACAAAGAAAATGGCTTGGCGAGCTGTGGAGGACTTCCCGGCGTGTACAGATACTGCGGATGCGCAGCGCTTCCCCTTAGGCTACTTTCACACTAGCGGCAGGCCTGATCCGGCAGGTGAAGGGTGCTGCCGGATCAGGACTGCCGCAGCGACATGTGTGGAGCCGGAACCCCGCTCCGGCCCCACACGTCACACAGTACATACATACACACAGACACACACACATATACACAGACAAATACACATACATACTTACATGCTCCCGGCAGGTCTTCAGAGCACCGGAGGAGCAGGACGGCTCGCACAGGTGACGATTCCCCACAGCGCCCTCTGCTGGGCGCCTGGTGGAATCATCATCTGTGCGCGCCGTCCTGTCCCTCCGACGCTCTGAAGACTTGCCGGGGAGCATGTAAGTATGTATGTGTATTTGTATGTATATATGTCTGTGTATGTTTATGTGTATGTCTATGTCTGTATGTGGTGACGGATCCGTCATGAACTCCATTGAAAGTCAATGGAGGGCGGATCCGGTTACCATTGTGGTCACACCAGACGGATCCGCCCCCATTGACTTGCATTGGGGGTCATTCCGGATCGGTCTTGGTGCGGATGCCTGGACCGGAGAGCAAACCGCAGCATGCTGCGGTTTGTTCTCCGGTCTGAAGACGGAGCGGAATGCTTTCAGGAGCATTCCGTTGTCTTCAGTTCAGTTTTGTCCCCATTGACAATGAATGGGGACAAAACTGAAGCGTTTTATTCCGGTATTGAGCCCCTATGACGGAACTCAATACCGGAATTTTAAAACGCTAGTGTGAAAGTAGCCTTAGGCTTGTCCGGACATGCATTGGAGCCGGGCAGATTTGCTACACGTGGGCCTGTTGCTAGGAAGATTCCTGAGTGAGTATGGTAGTGCTGGTTTCTGAGGGAATCTCTAGCCGGGGTATTGGACTTTATGACAGTTTTTGACTGTGGTACAGGGCTCTAAGGCAGTTTTTGTCTGTTCTGTCCCCACATGAAGGCAATTGAAGGTGTAACTAATAGCGGCTGTGTGACTTTCCCACCTTCGTATCCAAGCAGTGGAGCAGACCAGACCGGCAGAAGCTCAGGTTAGATGGATTCAAATGTAGACACGATGATGTAAATCAATATGGGTTTATTTGATCCCAACTACAGCAACAAGCGATGACACAATACAGGCTTTGGTAGTAGTGGTATGATACTGTCCTGTAGGTGACTTTCCTGAGGCTAACTGCTGGTCAAAAACTGATGCCTTCACAAGCCCAAGTGTTAGACAGTCCAGTCAAACAGAAAATGAAGCACTAAAAATGGCTGCAGGAAGTGACAAGGAACAAGGCTGCCTTAAACCACGCCCAGCATAGAAAAAACTTTATTAACAAGAGCAGAGGCATGCAGCATACACATTCTGGCCAGCAGATGGCAGCAATACAACAATCCATGGAAATAACATGTTAAAGGGAGAATGATAATGCAATTGATTACAATACAATAACAAATGTGAGGAGAACAGCACAAAGAGCAGGACTCTCCCCCTTTGCTCGTCTTACCTTTGCAAAGAAAACAAAAAAGAGAGGCTATTGTGTGTAATGCTAGCACAATATAAAAATTAACATAGCTTTTCCCATAAAAAGATAACCCCTCATACGGCTACGAGAACTAGAAAGTAAAAAAAAGTTATGACTTTTTGAAGTTGGAGGGAAAATTGAAATTTACCTCCACGGATCCCACGCCATTGAGGCTCGCTGCTTCCTGTCCCATGTCAAGCAGGGACTTGAGAAGCAGAAGTGATGGGGGGGTGTAGAATATGTGATCACCTCATCGACTGCCAGGACCCCATTTGATCCTGAGAGCAACGCTGACTGTATTATCGAGGTGCAGGATGTAAAGATGAGGTTATGTCTAACTGAAAGCAACAATAGTGACCCACTATTTCAGAATTAACCATCCAGGCTCAACCAAACCCTGTAAATAAAACCATCACACTCTTTTTGTGCATAATTGTGGGGTGACCACAGCTTTATTTAACCATATCTAACAATGTGAACCCTCAAAATAAACTCATTTAACGCAACCCAACTTCCTGTTTTCCAAAGACACATAGCCTTCTGTTATGCCAACCGCTGTAGGCAGCTACGCATGTAGGATTTCCCACTTGTTTCACGGCTATCTTTCGCCACGGAGGACACCAAGCAGCTCTACTCAGTGGTCCGACCACTCCCACAAAGAAGAGCCAAAGCTCCCTCCAGACCATCCTTCAAACCCAAGGTTGCCACCGCAGGGTCGCCTCTCCGCTCTCCTCTGCACCTAAAAGATATATGAATGACCCATGATCAAGGCCTGAGGGCAGGGGGAATCTAGGAAAAGAAAAAACATAGCATGTAAACAAAAATTTAAGATAAAACTAAGTCATGCTGGATGTAAGACCTGAAACTGTTCAAGTTCCACCTACCAACCCTCTTAACTGCCTTATCCCCGATGCCCAAAGCATCCGCCTCAGTTGCTGCACCTATCTGAAACAAATGGGTCCCAAACTCTATAGTATCCAGACCCAAAAAACGTAAGCAGGCCTGAAAAACCACCTCAAATTGAAAAGATGTCAACGGAGACCCGTTCACGTGTACCAAAAATTGTTCACTCAACATTCTACATGCAAAATTCCCCACTCACTGCTCTGACAACCAAGTGCTACAACCTAACCTAAATCAGTTTTTGATGTGCGGACACAAAGTTTTACCACACTCTGTGACAACAATACATCCGCAGCTCCCAATCCTCCTTTACGCTTGCCACCTGGAGCAATCAATTCCCCAACCGTCAACACCCCAAAAAAGGCAAGAACAAAAGCTGCACTGAACAATCTTACCTCATAACTGTCCTTACAGATCTCTCCAGTCGATCCCAACAACTTTTGCAACAGGAAAAACACTGACGATCTAAAGTCACCCACTTCTTTTTCCAGTCCTTCAAAATTTACCTAACCACAAATTCTTTAGTCACATCTCTCTGACCCCAAATTTTTTGCCTGAAACTGACCCCAGAAAGGCATTTAGAAGCTGCAGCCCCTAACATACCTGAGTCTCGTGTCTAGCCATATAATCCAAGGTTACATCCAAATGCCTAACCTCATCTGCCGGAAAATCATTCCCGAAGAAACCCAACCAAACCTTCCAAGTGTTTATGTGTCTCCTTCACATAGATTGCGTAACTGAACTCTCCACCAACTTCACAAGTTCGCCTCGACCAGAGCCCACAAGTTGGCTGGGCATGGCTCCCCCTCACTTTGAGCTTCTGGATGCAACTCCCAGAAAAGTGACATCTGAAAACGAGATAGGGAATCTGAGATTTTATTATCGACTCCAGGAACATGTTTTGCCCTAAACCATATACTACCTTGCATACATCTCAGAATCAAATTACGCAATAGGGCCAAAACAGAGAGCGAACTCGAAGACAGATCATTAACTACTTGGACAACAGACATATTATCCGTCCCAAACCGTATCCTCTTATTCCTCATCCTAGGACCCCATAGTTCCACAGCCACAACAATGGCAAATAGTTCAAGCAACGTAAGATTACCCATCAAACCCTTCTCAAACCAACTCCTAGGCCAGGGTGCTCTGCACCAAACGGAGTCAAAAACACCAAAAAGCTCCAAAACCAGTGCTATCGGCTGCATCAGTTACCAACTGTAACTGTATACTGGAAACTTTAAGATCCTGAAAAACTGACCTCCCATTAAATGACTGTAAAAACACCTGCTAAACCGAGAGATCCTCTTTCATGCTCCTCGTGACAAATATGAAATGATGGGGCCGAGATATCCCCTTGGTTGCCAATGAAAGTCGACAAGAGAAAACCCTGCCCATGGGGACTATTCTACACGCAAACACCAAGTCCTAAAAGAGACTGGAGGTGTTGTAGTGTCACCTTCTTAGCCCCAACCACCTGCTCAATGACAGACAACAGCCTCGACAGCTTGTCCTCAGGCAACCGAATATGTGCTCCCTCACAGTAGTTATGGCCAGATATGTGCCCCCCTCACAGTAATTATGCCCAGATATGTGCTCCCTCACGGTAGTTATGGCCAGATATGTGCTCCCTCACAGTAATTATGCCAGATATGTGTCCCCTCACAGTAATTATGCCAGATATGTGCTCCCTCACGGTAGTTATGGCCAGATATGTGCCCCCCTCACAGTAATTATGCCAGATATGTGCCCCCTCACAGTAATTATGCCAGATATGTGCTCCCTCACGGTAGTTATGGCCAGATATGTGCCCTCTCACAGTAATTATGCCCAGATATGTGCCCCCTCACAGTAATTATGCCAGATATGTGCTCCCTCACGGTAGTTATGGCCAGATATGTGCCCTCTCACAGTAATTATGCCCAGATATGTGCCCCCGCACAGTAGTTATGGACAGATATGTGCCCATTTCAGAATAGTTATGCTCAGATATGTTCCCCCTAACAGTAGTTATATCAGTACCCCTTGAAAAAGCTGATGGCGAAACGCGCGTCGGGGTGGGGATTGGTGTGGAGTATCCTGTGGCGTTTGTTAGGGGGTCAGTATTGTGATCTTTAATTGTTGTATTACATTCATTTTTATCACTGCTATTGTATTGTTTCACTGCTGATCCCATTTACTTATGCACTTGCATTTTATACTGCCAGGTTGATACCCCACCTTTTCTAGTATATTTTAACTGTTTTTATACTGTGTGCTGCTAATCATGTAATTTGTGGTAATAAATAAAAGGATTTTCATTTTATCAAGTGTGTAATTTTTTGGTTATAATACAATCCATAGATATATAGTTTTCATATATCAGTTATGTGCCCCCTAACAGTAGCTATGCCCAGATATGTGCCCCCTCACAATAGTTATGGCCAGATATGTGCACCATCACAGTAGTTATGCCCACATATGTGCTACCTCACAGTAGTTTTACCAGATATGTGCCCCCTAGAAGTAGCTATGCCCAGATATGTGCCCCCTTCACAGAAAGGAAAAAAAACAAAACGGTAAATACTCTTCTGGTTCCTGCGATGATCACAGCCCACAAGCAGCAGCAAGATACAGTCACACATCGTGGTGCTGGGTAGGAGGAGGAGCACAGAGGCTGATTCCACCAATCCTCCTCCACAGACCAGCAGAGCGATGTGTGAGGGGTCTGTGCTGCTGGGGAGCGCTGGCAGCTGAATAGTAAAGTGAGGAGCAGACGGCTCTGTGTTCATAGGATGCAGAGACAGCTGAGAGCGGGACATACCTCAGCTGCTCTGGGGCTGTCCCTCCAGATCTGGGGCGGTTGGGAGATATTCTGTACTTATATCAGTTCTATTCATTAAGTGCATCTCATGATAGTGCCAACTCATGATAGTGCTCCACATAACAGTGCTAGCCAAACTGCTTTCTGCACACAACAGTGCCAACTTAATACAATGTCATCACAGATTGTGCACCCCTGGTCTAGTAGAAAAATAACCCAGTATCCCAGTTTTTGAACATTTGTGTTTTGTTTTATATTTGTGAAAATCATATTAAACCTTTTTACTTTTTGACTGTTTTATTTCAGTCCCACGAGAGGATCACTTGTATAATGCATTGCAATACTTCTGGCAAGGCTTAACAGACTTCCTTACATGGCAGTAGAGCTGGGCGATATGGGCAAAAAAAAAATCTTTTTTTTTTTTTTAAATTTTGGACGATTCACGATTTAAATCTCGATTTTCTTATGTTAGTAAAAATATAAAAAAATAAATAAAAAAAGCCTACTGTGGCCCCACCAGACCTCACATCAGCCCACTGTGCCCCCATCAGACCTCAGATCAGCCCACTGTGCCCTCATCAGACCTCAGATCAGCCCACTGTGCCCCCATCAGACCTCAGATCAGCCCACTGTGCCCCCATCAGACCTCAGACCAGTCCACTGTGCTTCCTTCAGACCTCAGATCAGCCCACTGTGCTTCCTTCAGACCTCAGATCAGCCCACTGTGCCCCCATCAGACCTCAGATCAGCCCACTGTGCCCCCATCAGACCTCAGATCAGCCCACTGTGCCCCCATCAGACCTCAGATCAGCCCACTGTGTCCCCATCAGACCTCAGATCAGTCCACTGTGCCCCCATCAGACCTCAGATCAGCCCACTGTGCTTCCTTCAGACCTCAGATCAGCCCACTGTGCCCCCATCAGACCTCAGATCAGCCCACTGTGCCCCCATCAGACATCAGATCAGCCCACTGTGCCCCCATCAGACCTCAGATCAGCCCACTGTGCCCCCATCAGACCTCAGATCAGCCCACTGTGCCCCCATCAGACCTCAGATCAGCCCACTGTGCCCCCATCAGACCTCAGATCAGCCCACTGTGCCCCCATCAGACCTCAGATCAGCCCACTGTGCCCCCATCAGACCTCAGATCAGTCCACTGTGCCCCCATCAGACCTCAGATCAGCCCACTGTGCTTCCTTCAACGACCTCAGATCAGCCCACTGTGCTCCCATCAGACCTCAGATCAGCCCACTGTGCCCCCATCAGACATCAGATCAGCCCACTGTGCCCCCATCAGACCTCAGATCAGCCCACTGTGCCCCCATCAGACATCAGATCAGCCCACTGTGCCCCCATCAGACCTCAGATCAGTCCACTGTGCCCCCATCAGACCTCAGATCAGCCCACTGTGCCCTCATCAGACCTCAGATCAGCCCACTGTGCCCTCATCAGACCTCAGATCAGCCCACTGTGCCCTCATCAGACCTCAGATCAGCCCACTGTGCCCCCATCAGACCTCAGATCAGCCCACTGTGCCCCATCAGACCTCAGATCAGCCCACTGTGTCCCCATCAGACCTCAGATCAGCCCACTGTGTCCCCATCAGACCTCAGATCAGTCCACTGTGCCCCCATCAGACCTCAGATCAGCCCACTGTGCCCCCATCAGACCTCAGATCAGCCCACTGTGCCCCCATCAGACCTCAGATCAGCCCACTGTGCCCCCATCAGACATCAGATCAGCCCACTGTGCCCCCATCAGACCTCAGATCAGGCCCCACTGTGCCCCATCAGACCTCAGGACCAGTCCACTGTGCTTCCTTCAGACCTCAGATCAGCCCACTGTGCTTCCTTCAGACCTCAGATCAGCCCACTGTGCCCCCATCAGACCTCAGATCAGCCCACTGTGCCCCCATCAGACCTCAGATCAGCCCACTGTGCCCCCATCAGACCTCAGATCAGCCCACTGTGTCCCCATCAGACCTCAGATCAGTCCACTGTGCCCCCATCAGACCTCAGATCAGCCCCACTGTGCTTCCTTCAGACCTCAGATCAGCCCACTGTGCCCCCATCAGACCTCAGATCAGCCCACTGTGCCCCATCAACATCAGATCAGCCCTGGCCCCAGACCTCAGATCAGCCACTGTGCCCCCATCAGACCTCAGATCAGCCCACTGTGCCCCATCAGACCTCAGATCAGCCCACTGTGCCCCCATCAGACCTCAGATCAGCCCACTGTGCCCCCATCAGACCTCAGATCAGCCCCACTGTGCCCCCATCAGACCTCAGATCAGCCCACTGTGCCCCCATCAGACCTCAGATCAGTCCACTGTGCCCCCATCAGACCTCAGATCAGCCCACTGTGCTTCCTTCAGACCTCAGATCAGCCCACTGTGCTCCCATCAGACCTCAGATCAGCCCACTGTGCCCTCATCAGACCTCAGATCAGCCCACTGTGCCCTCATCAGACCTCAGATCAGCCCACTGTGCCCTCATCAGACCTCAGATCAGCCCACTGTGCCCTCATCAGACCTCAGATCAGCCCACTGTGCCCTCATCAGACCTCAGATCAGCCCACTGTGCCCCCATCAGACCTCAGATCAGCCCACTGTCCTCATCAGACCTCAGATCAGCCCACTGTGCCCCCATCAGACCTCAGATCAGCCCACTGTGCCCCCATCAGACCTCAGATCAGCCCACTGTGCCCCCATCAGACATCAGATCAGCCCACTGTGCCCCCATCAGACCTCAGATCAGCCCACTGTGCCCTCATCAGACCTCAGATCAGCCCACTGTGCCCTCATCAGACCTCAGATCAGCCCACTGTGCCCCCATCAGACCTCAGATCAGCCAACTATGCCCCATCAGACCCCACATCAGCCCATTGTGCCCCATCAGACCCCACTGTGCCCCATCAGACCTCAGATTAGCCCACTGTGCCCCATCAGACCTCAGATTAGCCCACTGTGCCCCATCAGACCTCAGATCAGCCCAAAAGCCCCCTTCAGATCAGCCCAAAGTGCCCCCTTCAGACCTCCGATCAGCCCACTCTGCCACCATCATAATAATAAAAAAAAAATATCTCTCACCTGTCCTCCGCTGCGGCTCCTCTCCACGTCCGGCGCCCTTCTTCTTCTCCCGGCGCTGCACTGTCACCTGACGGCATGCAGCGTCAGGTCAGAGTGCGCGCACTACGTCCTGACGCTGTACGCGGTCAGGACAGTGCGGCGCAGACCCGGAAAAGAAGAGGAGCGCCGGAGCGGAGCCGCGGCGCAGGACAGGTGAGAGGTTTTTTTTTATTTTATATGTCGGTCGCCATTTTTTTGGAAAATCGAATTCACGATTTTCCTAAAAAATTAAATCGTGAGGCTTGCAATGGGCGAAATAATCGAATTAATTCGATTAATCGCCCAGCCCTACATGGCAGACCTGGCCATTGTTAGGCTTTCAGCTTCCATACCATTCAATCAGTGCCTAACAATCACAATATTTGTTATGAAGTCAACTATGTTATGTACTTTTATGTTTTGCTTTCTTTTACTTCTCTGTACTGATGATGAATTCTTCCTATGCTATGAAATGGTGGAGTAACTACCTCTACTACATGAGGAATCCTACACCAGATCCCAGTAATCATTGACTTTCTCCTTATGAATCAGGACTAAACACAATCACGTAGCTGCAGGGGTTAATAGTTTGTTCTCAGAAGTTCTCCGCCCTTAGTAGGAAGTCAAAAAACCTTTTCACTTTCGATTCCTGCTCTTCCTTACTACAATGGCGTCTGCTGAGCTGAGGGACGAGCTGAACTGCTCCATCTGCCTGAGCCTCTATACGGATCCCATATTCCTGAGATGTGGACACAACTTCTGCCGCTCGTGTATTGTAAGTGTGCTGGATGCACAGGAGGCAGGCGGAGTGTATTCCTGTCCAGACTGCAGAGAGGAATATCCAGAGCGTCCGTCCCTGGAGAAGAACAGGAAGCTAAGTAATATAGTGGAGCATTTCTTATTTGCTCAGTCTGATATGGAGAAGACCAGGACCTTCTGTAGTTACTGCACAAAGTCTACTGTACCGGCTGTGAAGTCATGTCTGCAGTGTGAGAACTCTCTATGTGATGACCACCTGACCGTCCACAATAGGACGATGGACCATGTATTATCAGAACCCACCAGCTCCTTTGAAAACAAAAAATGTTCCATCCACAAGAAGGTTCTGGAGTATTACTGTCTGCAGGACGCTACTTGTCTGTGTGTGGCTTGCTGTCTTTTCGGCAAGCACAGGGGACACATGGTGGAACGTCTAGATGAGGCTTCTGAGAAGAAGAAGAAGAAACTGAGGAAATATCTGGATGAACTAAACTCACAGAAAGCAAAAATTCAGGCAAAAATCCAGAGTTTACACAATCATAAGGGAAAAATCCCGGAGAAAGCCTCTGAGAAGAAGAACAATGTCGGCAAGTTATTTATGAACATTAAGGAGCAACTGGAAATAGCAGAAAAAAAAGTTCTGAGTGAGATTTCCAGGCAGGAGATTGAGATGATGTCCCAGATATCTGATCTGATCAAGAAGATGGAAATGGAGAAGGATGAGCTATCCAGGAAGATTCACCACATGGAGGAAATGTTTCATGTCACTGACCCAGTAAGACTCCTGCAAGAAAGTGACATTACAGTATGTAGTCCTGGAGATGATGAGGACACAAGGGGAGATGGTGAACAGATTGCTTTTGAGGCGGTGGGATTGGTCCCAGGACAAGCTAAAGTTCATGTGTTTGACCCCAAAGTGAAGGATAATGAAACTGATCCAAAAAAGGTCCTACAAGAATCAGACCAAAGATCATCCCCTAGTGACAAGAGCGTGGTGACAGAAGAAGCTCCAGTTAGTGGTAAAGAGATGGCTGATGATCTGGAAGATGTTCTGATCTCATCAATATTACACCGATCTATAAAGGATGTTGTCACCTATGTAACATCACAACTCTGGTTCCATGTTTCTGACATACTGCTGGATGTGGACACGGCTCATACATGGGTGGCATTGTCAGAAGATCTGAGAACAGCATTATGTTTGAAAGAAAAACAGGATCGACCAGAATCACCAGGAAGATTTCAGATATACTGCCAGGTATTAAGCAGATGTAGCTTCTCCTCAGGAAGACATTACTGGGAGGTAGAGTGGAACCAGATAGGAAAATGCGGCATCGGAATGTGTTATCCCAGTATAGAAAGGAATGGAGATCGGTCTGGTATTGACCGTAATGATAAATCTTGGTGTTTGTTTCTGTCTGATAAAACATGTTCAGCATATCACAACTCAGTCAACCTAGTCCTTGATATAAATCCGACTTGTCCAACACTTGGAGTCTTCTTAGACTATGAGGCCGGGCGTCTGTCCTTCTACGAGCTGTGTGACCCCATCAGACATTTGCACACCTTCCGCGTCTCCTTCACTGAACCCTTACATGTTATCCTCTATGTTTTTAAAGGAGCCTCAGTTAAAATAAGAAGCGTCCCATGACATCCGCATTATAACCACCATATGGATATGTAGAAAGCTTGTCTTCAGCAAGACCTTCTGTTTGAGTTTTTTTTCTTCTTCTTTGGAGATAAGGGGGGGGGATTTATCATGAGGGGAATATTTGAAGTCAGTGTTGGTTGACTCTGTGTTAGAGAACTTTATGCTATATGTATGAAATGGAAAAAGCTACTACGCAAGGGGTATTCCGGTAAAGTAGCTTAATTTTTGAGAAACTGCATTAAGGCTGCAAGCTGTGACCCAACCAGAACCCATACCTATACATATAACCAGAACCCATACCTGTAAATATAACCAGAGCTTCATTTTACCTTGCAATCCATTTGTCTAGCTGCTGTGTGAGCCTGCAGCACACTCAGAGTATCATGGCTCCTTATCTTCCCTCACAAAACTACAATCCCACAATGCCTAGCTTTCCTGCTGTGAGTTTGTGCTTGTTCATGAGTGTTGCTGTTTACTGATTGGCTGATTGATATTCCAGTCCAGACACCCCCCCTCTACTCTACACACTGAGCATGCTCGACCTAACAAAGGCTCAGAACTACAGGTCGATGCCATGGTAATTTATGAGGAAACACAGTGGATAGCAGAGGAAGAAAACTACTTGTAGAACTACTGAATAGTAAATATGTGAAATTGACATTCTATTAGGTAATTATTGATGATGAATTAGTCTAAAACATAAGTTATATTTATGGTAACCGGAATACCCCTTTAATGGTAAATCTGGAGTGAAACTCATTAACGTAACCAACCATGCCCACGTTTCCACACACATTACAAAATTGGAGTGAGTAGTGTAAAAAACAAAAAAAACATTATTCTGGAGTGAAATCATGATAAATCTGGGCCAAGATGTAGTAGAATCAAGGCTTGATCTGAATGGAAGTTGTAAAGGGGTTTTCAGGGGATAGTTTGTTAATGGGCCAGAAACTGTTAACCTCTTTAGTGACATTCGCATACATGTTGGGGGATTTTAAATATGGCGCCCACTCAGCTTCTGATGACAACCTATAACGGGGATCAGCAACCTTCGGCACTCCAGCTGTGGTGAAACTACGACTCCCAGCATGCACACTTGATTGGTTGTTCTCAGAACTCCCATAGAAGTGAATGGAGCATGCTGGGAAGTGTAGTTTCACAACAACTGGAGTGCCGGAGGTTGCTGACCCCTGATCTATAAGATGCACCCTTGTTTACAAATAAACTAAGAAAGGGTTACTTTGTATAAATTAATCTAATTATTCCATTAACAAAAGCTCATACTTCATATAGTATCTTTCCTTAATCAACAACTACCAGACAAACCATCTTATCAACCTCATTACAACTATCAAACTAAAGGTCCTTTTACACGGGCCGATTATCGGCCGAAAAATCGTTCCTAGGAACGCTAGTGCCGATAATCGGCCCGTGTAAAAGTGGCCCTAATCAGCCGACAAACGAGCAAAACGCTCGTTCGTCGGCTGATTGGATCTTTTGGTTTCTACAAAAGATCCAATCTGTCGGGCGCACATCAGCCTGTGTAAACAGGCGATGTGCGCCTGACAGTATGGAGCTTCCCGGCCGCACAAGCGATACAGCGATCACTCGTGCGGCCCGGCGCTCGATTCATCGGGCTGTGTAAAGGCTCCCCGCCCGAGCGCCGATATCGCTGATCGGCGCTCGGGCAGGGAGAAACATCGGCCCATGTAAAAGGGCCTTAAGACATACCCCCTGAAAATTGGTTCCGTTTATTCAAATGGGGCAGCAGGCACTTGGATTTCAGCAATCCCCATTCAGGTGAATGGAAGTGACTTTCAGTTGCTGTAATTTCTGCAATAAACTCTGCAGCATGTGAAGGTACGTTAAGTCTCCCATAACTTAAAAACTAAGGATGAAATATGCCTAAATTAGGTGTATTCCAAGGGCAGATGACAGAGCAGTGGTTAGTTGCACGGCTATTTGTGACTTCTCTACGCTCATGCCAGTTCTGTGTAGAAAAAAGTCTAAATGTGAGACATCTCGGAAGCTGTCTTACATTTAGAACTGGCACATGATGCGCCGAAGTTACTTCGCAGAACCACCGCCAGCAATGGGGCTTTTGCCATACCTAACTCATCTCTTCCAAACACACAGAAGAGACAAACAATAATTTTCCATAAGTGAGGTATGCAGGCCAACTCTCTATCCCTAAAAACACCACAAACAGCATATTGAACAATAGTAATGCTATACACATTGCAACATTCAAGACCAGCTCTCTATATATATTTAAGTTTTGATCAACACTTTAAACCAGTGAATGCAATCATCCTTTTCTGTTTTACAGTATTTTTTTTTCTCTAAACTTTTTGTTGATTTTCTCTGTACATTCAAAAAAACAGCATAATGACATTCTAGACCTGCAGGCCTTACTAGTTCACAAGGTGTTTCCATTTTTTGTCTTCCTCACTCCTTCAGCATGATCAAAACCACACTTATAACCATCATTATGGTAGCAAACATACAGCTTAGCCAAGATCATTCTAACACATTCTTTTTCTCAATATGTATCTTTTTGAAAAACAAAAAACAAGAACATTTCTCGTGTCCCATAAAACTTCTTTAACACATACAACTATTACTGTATTTTTTGGCTTATAAGACGCACCTCTGTTCACGAAAACACCAGAGTTACTTTGTAACAATTACCTCAGTTAACCAATTAATCACTACTCTAACTTTGTGTAATACTATTAGTTAGGCTATATTAACCTAATTATCTATCCTTACCTATTTAAACACACTCCCTTTTCCTCATTAACCCTTTTAATACTATCTTACAATTTTAACCTATCAACCTTGCAATAGAACTTTCTTGCTTCTAGCTGTATCTCAGCAATCATCTCTAACTTTGTCCCGCTACGTTCCTATCCTACCTATCACCAGTAGCTTATTGCCCTGAGATTTCCGCTCATAACATAAAGCAGAGAGATACAATGCTTTATGCCAAAAGCCACTAATGCAGGCCAACAACCTATCCATACGGTAATGAAAGAACTTTTGTATCACCAGTCCAACCTCAAAGCTAAGAAAACTAACAACTGTCAATTCTTTAATTAAAGGGGTTACTAAAGGGGTTATCCCATAAATAATGTAAAAAAATGAAAATCAGACATGATATAATAGATGATAATACCTTTCTAACAAAGCTAGAACCAGCCCTGTACCTCACATGGATCCAGAGATCTCCACATTCATTTCTCTGCTAGATTTGTATCAAGCTGACAGCTCAAGGGGAGTGTCTTCTCTGCTGCAGCTCAGGAGGCGTGTCCATGATCTGCCTATCACAGCTCAGGGGGCGTGTCTCAGCTCAAGAGGCAGTTGAAAGATTAAACTGAGCATGTGCAGCCTCCTCAGTGAGCAGGTCAAAGAAATAAGAAATTAAGTGGCACTATACAGATACTTTTTACTGAATAACTCAGCGGCTATACAATATTTTTTATTGCATGCAATTACAATATATAGTATTCAGATCCAGATGCTGGTTTGAAAACTGTAGAATATTTTTTGTGCGACAACCCCTTTAAGCGCTAATTATTTTCCAAACATTTCTAGAGAAGGGGCAGTTCAAGAATAAGTGTAGGATGCTTTTCTTTCCATTTCAACCCTCTCTGGGACATAAATCTGTTCTAACCAAATTACTTTTTTCTGAAGTTCTCTCTCTGGGAGGATACCATGCATACCCATCCATACAACATCTTTTTGTCTGTTTGTCTTACCACGCATATTCATACTTTTCCATTCTTTGGCTCCAATGAGTAAATTAATATCACACATACAATCTTAGCACGCACATCCTTCAACACTTTCTTTTTATTCATCATATCATTCATACGTAGATTGTGAAGATCGTGTTTTTTCTTATAAATTGCTCAATCGCAATGTAATGTTTGAAGCTGTATCACTTAAAGGGATGTTTCTGTTACAGGGTATCCAGTGTGAGCACGTCAGCATCCATCCTGCTTTGTATTTTAACAACCATGCTGCTATGAGTTATTTTTGGAGTAATTTCCCTATTTGTGCTATGTAATTAATCATTAAAGGGGTTGTCCGGGTTCAGAGAAGAACCCAGACATACCTGCAATTTCACCCAGGCAGCCTGCCTGAAGAGGACATCGGAACATAGGATGCTCCGATGCCCTCTTCAGGCGGGCTGCCTGGGTGAAATTGCAGGTATGTCCGGGTTCTTCTCTGAACCCGGACAACCCCTTTAAATAAACGTCTAGGTCTGAAAATCCAATTCCACCTTTATTCCGGTCTTTGACTACATGCTCTCTCTTCAAACGCTCCATTATACCACCCCAGAGGAACAAAAAAATTGCTTGATTTAACTTGGTGGGAAGACGTTAGCGACATGTAAAATCATTGAGAGGATTACTGCTTTAACTAGAGCTGAATCCGAATATATCCCCATCTTCACCCCTCCGGTCCCCCTGATATGAGCTTCGGAGCGTTTCATGCTCCATTGCTTCTCCTTTGCCCTACGCTGAATCACGCATGGCAATATTTGGGGATCCTGTGACGTACCAGGCTCTCCATAGGGACTTCTAGGCGGAGGCCCAGCAGTAAGCCCAGTGACATCACCGGCACTTATAGGCGGCTTTAGTGCCTATTAAAATGAATAGCGCTAAAGCCCGCCCATCAGAGCCGGTGACATCACCGGGAACACTGCTGCTGGGAGCAGTGTGCTGAGGTAAACAAAAAAAGCCCTAGTGATACAGTGCAGGGCAATGAAATGTTCCGATGCTCATGTGAGGGGGGCCGGAGGGGTGAACATGAGGATATGTCTAGGTTTAGCTCTGAACCCGGACAACTCCTTTAATGTTTTACCAGTAAAACTTAAACTTCTCATCCTCCAAAACTTTAGTTTGTTTGCAATTCTTATTCCTAGTTTGTTCTAGCTCTCTTTACCCATCAACTCATTATCAAAGACTACACCCAGCACTTTGAGGTCTGCGTTGACAGTATCTAATCCAGTGTCGCTGTCTGATCCTCCAAAACTTACATACTACATTTACTCCAATTAAAGGTTTTAGGGAATCCCATTCGGGTCGGGGATATTAAACATAAAATCATGGCTCACTCTGTCAAAGGCTGTTTCAAAGTCAATACCAAATACAATCAGGCCTTTCTGTCTCTCTTGACAATGGTCAATTATATCTCGCAGAAGATTCCGATGATCAGTTATTCTCCTTTCCGGCACCGCACATACCTGTTCTTCACCAATCACACTAGTAATCATCTCACACCAGGGGCGGATTGGCAATGTACCCCACCGGGACACTTCCCGGTGGGCCGATGGCTTGAAGCATGTTTTGGGCCGGCATGATGTTTGAGTCGGGGTAATTACAGCAGGGAGGGCGTCGCTCTCACAATACACATTACCATTGTCATAATAATGAGATCGCAGCAGGGCTGTCGGCCGCCGCAATGTGTATTGAAGTGTGGATTGTAAGTGTATTGTCCTGAGAGCGACGGCCGCCGCCCACCCTGCTGTGCTTCATTCCCTTTGATGTGCTGGCCCGCCACTGTACCTCCCTCTGCCAGGTCCTTTGACACTGGAGAGCAGGAGAGAGAGCACTACTCTGCCCTCCAGGTCAAAGGACCTTTGGCTCCTCCCACTCCTAGCGTCATCGCGACTGACGCTGTGTCATCATCCTACCCCTCCAGCTCCAGGACAGAAGCCAGAAGAGGCTGCTGCAGGTCTGCACACTCAGGTAAGTTGTTTTTTTTTTTTTTTGTTTGTTTGTTTTTAACAAGCCATTTGACAATGAGGAGGTGGTGGGGGGTGGGCATTGAAGTGACCACTGTATATTACTGGTGCAGGGGGGACATTACTGGGGGCTCTATAGGCACATTACTGGGGGCAGGGGGCATTACTGGGGGCACTATAAGGACTTTACTGGGGGCAGGGAGGGCAATACTGGTGGCTCTATAGGGACATTACTGGGGGCATTGGGCATTACTGGGGGCACTATAAGGACTTTACTGGGGGCAGGGAGGGCAATATTGGCGGCTCTATAGTGACATTACTGGGGACAGGGGGCATTGCTGCTGGCTCTATAGTGACATTACTGGGGGTGCATTGCTGTGACCAGGGATATTACTGGGGGGTAGGGGGGGATTAGTGTGGCCGCTATAGGGACATTAAGGGGGGCAGGGGGGGGGGGAATTACTGGGGGCTCTCTAGTTACATTACTAGTGGGAGGGGGCATTATTGTGACCATTATAGGGACATTACTGGGGGCACTATAGGGACATTACTGGGGGCACTATAGGGACATTACTGGGGGCATTACTGGGGTTACTATTACTGAGGGCAATATTATTTTTACAGTATATTGGGGTAGCAGCAGGATGACAATGTTGGGGCACCATGGTGGGGATGATGATGGAAATTTGAGGACGCTAAGATGTCTGTGTGTGAAACTCTGCAGAAATGGAACACGGCTAGAAGAAGATGTCATCATATGTTGTCTGGTCCTAACGGAGAAGATAAGGAAAGAGAAGATCAGAGGAGACGTCACTGGATGTGAGAGGTAAGTGACGCTGCTCTCCCCTGTATGTATAGGTAACTCTGAAAGACCATCAGAATACTGAAGGTGGGGCTGCCTCTCTGCTGTTGCTTGTGTTTTAACTGTTCATCCCCTTTCTCTATATCTTAGAGCAAAGTGGAGGAGGGGGACAGGACATGGCAGTTGGCACTGGGCACCACAGAGGGGCAGCTTTTAGAGAGGTTTTGGCCTCTTCTGGAGCAGTATATTGTGCTGCACTGAGCCAAATAAAAAATTGCAGCATGATATACTGCTCCCTCTATGGTATTTCTGGCCCCGCCTACCCATGTTGGCCACACCTTCTCTCGATCTGGTCCCGCCCACAACGTAGGGCCACTTTTTTTTTTTTTCCAGGGCCACTTTTATTTCCCAATCCGCCCCTGTCTCACACAGTCTGTTCACCATTACTTTTGCAAAGATTTTATAATCAACCTTTAGTAAGGTGATCGGACGCCAGTTACTCAATATCTCTTTTGCCCCTTTTTTGTGGATCGGGACAACCACCCCATCTTTTATAGAGTCACAGAGCAATCCATTCTTAAAACCATCTAATCACCTAACAAACGTCTTTGCCAGTGCTGTGCCTGGAGTTTTGTTCCATGTTACCGCCGTTTTAATCTCCTCATCGCTTATATTTTTAGATCAGAGAATTTTATCTTCCTCTCTAAATCATGTTTAACACAAATCCTTGCATACTGCCATCACACACTTTCTCCTCATGCAGTAACTTCAAAAATTCAGCAATCACACTCAGCATTCTTTCCCCTTGAACATCCACATTATTCAAAACTTTATTTAAATCTTTTTCCCCAGTACACACCTTTCTAAAGAAAAATGTAGTGCACTTTTCATTCATCTCCATATGCTCCACCTTGGTCCTATAGATAATCTCTTTACCTCTCTTATGCAAACACTTTTTCAGGTTCTTTCGCACTTCATCAGTCTCAGGTGACAATACATACCCTAAATCACACATCTTATACAAAAATTCCAGCACACAGATAAACTCACACATATATACACATATAAATACATACATACACATATAGATATACACACCCAGATATATATATATACACATACACTTATTTACTTACAGGCTGCAGGTTCTTCATTCTCCTCTGGTGTCCCTTGGAGACTAAAGGACCTTTGGAATGCAGGAAAGGTAGGATAGAGGACCTTCGATCATGTGACCTGATGACATCATCGAAGGTCCTTTAGCCTACGATTACTGCATTTAAAAGGTCCTTGATATTGGTATGTAGAACATTTCTAGTACATTTCAGGCCAGACTGGGCCCCCTGTAGATACATTCACACTGGGGGCCCAGCCTGGCCTGAATAGTACTAGCTCCCAGGCCCCTACTCCTCTCGGGCCCCAAAGCAGCTGCTTCCCCTGTGGTAATGTCTAAATCCCATACCGTAAAGGGACCTCCTGACGTCACGAGGTCACGTGACTTCCTCAAGTCACGTGATTGTAGGCGCGTCTTATTCAGTTTAGCCTCGCTGGTCTACACGGCTGCCACCAGTTTGTTTCTCTCTGCGTCTCACATTCAGCCACTGTAGGTCCTTTCTATAGGTAAGTTTTATGGGTGGCACAACAGTAAATATGGTGGGTTCACCAACAGGTGCAAGGAGACATAATGGTGGGTGCAGTAGTACATGGGGAGGGGGGTGCAAGGAGACATAATGGTGGGTGCAGTATATGGGGGAGGGGTGCAAGGAGACATAATGGTGGGTGCAGTAGTACATGGGGGAGGGGTGCAAGGAGACATAATGGTGGGTGCAGTATATGGGCGAGGGGTGCAAGGAGACATAATGGTGGGTGCAGTAGTACATGGGGGAGGGGGTGCAAGGAGACATAATGGTGGGTGCAGTAGTACATGGGGGAGGGGTGCAAGGAGACATAATGGTGGGTGCAGTAGTACATGGGGGAGGGGGTGCAAGGAGACATAATGGTGGGTGCAGTAGTACATGGGGGAGGGGGGGTGCAAGGAGACATAATGGTGGGTGCAGTAGTACATGGGGAGGGGGTGCAAGGAGACATAATGGTGGGTGCAGTAGTACATGGGGGAGGGGGGTGCAAGGAGACATAATGGTGGGTGCAGTAGTACATGGGGGAGGGGGGTGCAAGGAGACATAATGGTAGGGTGCAGTATATGGGCGAGGGGGGTGCAAGGAGACATTAATGGTGGGTGCAGTAAGTACAATGGGGAGGGGGGTGCAAGGAGACATAATGGTGGGTGCAGTAGTACATGGGGGAGGGGGGTGCAAGGAGACATAATGGTGGGTGCAGTATATGGGCGAGGGGGGTGCAAGGAGACATAATGGTGGGTGCAGTAGTACATGGGGAGGGGGTGCAAGGAGACATAATGGTGGGTTGCAGTAGTACAATGGGGGAGGGGGGTGCAAGGAGACATAATGGTGGGTGCAGTAGTACATGGGGGAGGGGGGTGCAAGGAGACATAATGGTGGGTGCAGTAGTACATGGGGGAGGGGGGTGCAAGGAGACATAATGGTGGGTGCAGTATATGCAGGGCCGCCATCAGGGGGGTACAGCAGAACCTGCTGTGGGGGGCCCGGGCAGATTCATCAAGAAAGGGGGTCCTGGGCGCCTGTCAGCAATCCCCTTCAACCAGGCCCAGACTGGCCATCTGGCCGATCAGGCATTTGCCCGGTGGGCCGCTCCATATTTTAAATAAGTGGGCCGCTGTGAGGTGGCTACTGAACTCTAGACTAGATGCAGATACAATTGTGCCTACAGTAGCGAGCGCCGGAGGAACAAGGGAACCTCTGGTTCCCTGCTCCTCTATTCCCGTTGGCCGGTGCACTCATGTGACGTAGGCGGTGCGATGATGTCATTGCGCCGCCTGCGATGTTCCTCAGGAGCAGACCCGCCTGAAGAGGCCGGGTCTGCATCGTGGGACCGTGCCTGGACAGGTAAGCATAAACTGCCCTCTCCCTATGCAGCACTAACCCTAATACTGGCCCCGCCTCCCTATTACAGACCCTCAATAGTGGCTCCTGACCCCCAATACTGGCCCTGCCTCCTTATTTCAGACCCTATATACTGGCCCCT
Organism: Rhinella marina; assembly: GCA_900303285.1. Classification (NCBI taxonomy): domain Eukaryota; kingdom Metazoa; phylum Chordata; class Amphibia; order Anura; family Bufonidae; genus Rhinella; species Rhinella marina. The sequence continues at coordinate 27,246 of ONZH01007986.1, read as the reverse complement.
GACCCCTAATACTGGCCCTGCCTCCCTATTACAGACACTCTATACTGGCCCTGTCTTACCCTAATACTGGCTACTGATCCCGAGTACTGGTACTAACCTTGGACCCCTAACCCTGATAGTGGCCCCTGACCCCCTAGTATTGACCTCTAATACTGGCCCTGTCCCTAACCCTAGTACTGAACCCGAACCCTAATACTGACCTCTAATACTGTCCCTAACCCTAATATTGACTGCTAACCCTAATATACTGTACTGACTCCTAATACTTTCTCTAACTCTAATAGTACGCCATACTGACCCCTAACCCTACTACTGACCACTAACCCTAAAGCTACATTCACATGACCATATTTGTTTTGCGGTCCACAATTGCGGATCCCCAAAACACGGATACTGGCCGCGTGCGGACACCCACTGCGGTTTTGACTTACTGTGCGGCACGGTGCAGGAGCAGTGCAATGGGAGGGACTGCCCTCCTAACCGGCAGTCTAGAAGCTCCACCCCTCCGCCGCAGAAGAGCCGGGTGATGTCACTTCTGCTTGCCCCGCTGGCTCCTCATTCTCTTTAGTGTTTGCCATGTCCATGCCTCCTTCCCGGTCTCCCGGTACTAACCCCCCCCTACCCCCGCTCTGTATGGACTAGAGAGCGTCTCCCAGCGCAGGGCCTGGACACAGCGGGACGGACAGCGAGAAAAGGTGAGGCCTGTGATCACTGTGTTTATTATCCCTGTACAGTGACATCGCTGTGTGTATTATCCCAGTGCAGGAAGAGGTAAGTGGTCTGTGTTTGTTTTCTATTTTTCAGGGTCGTGAATGCAGAGGACTATGTCGGACCAGCTTTTTTTTTTTTTTAATAAAATGGTCAAACAGCTGTCTGAGGGAGTGTTTATTTCAATAAAATGTTTTATATTTGTGTGTGTATTTTTTTTTTTTTTTACAATACTACAGTTTTAGTAATTATGGCTATCTATAGATGGCCCTGATTACTAATACTGGGCTTAGTGCTTGCCGGTATGGCAGGCCAGCACTAACCCCAACATCTATTACCTCGGCACCCACCGTGACCAGAGGTGCCGGGAAGAGCCGGGTACCCGCAGAACCGGACTTTCTAAATTGAGGGTCTGGCTCTGGGGCGGCTGCAGGCTGGTACCATTAGGTGGGGAAGGGCCAATAACTGTCCCTTCCCACCCTGGTAGTGCCAGGCTGCCGCTGCTGGTTGTATCTGGCTGGCAAAGGAAAAAAGGGGGACCCATGCCATTTTTTTAAAAAAATTATTTTTTTTTGTTAAAAAACATGGCGTGGGGGTCCCACGTGAGAAGGCTAAATCCCATCACTCAGAAGGACCTTTCCTACATGACACCTTCACGGTATAGGATAGATGGAAAAGGTCCTTCTACAGTATGGGAAATAGTCATTCCTAGGTGAGGAGGCTAAATCCCATAATTCAGAAGGACCTTTCCTACATGACACCTTCAAGGTATAGGATAGGTGGAAGAGGTCCTTCTACAGTATGGGAAATAGTCATTCCTAGGTGAGGAGGCTAAATCCCATCACTCAGAAGGACCTTTCCTACATGACACCTTCACGGTATAGGATAGGTGGAAAAGGACCTTCTACAGTATGGGAAATAGCCATTCCTATGTGAGGAGGCTAAATCCCATAATTCAGAAGGACCTTTCCTACATGAAACCTTCACGGTATAGGATAGATGGAAAAGGTCCTTCTACAGTATGGGAAATAGTCATTCCTATGTGAGGAGGCTAAATCCCAAAATTCAGAAGGACCTTTCCTACATGACACCTTCATGGTATAGAATAGGTGGAAGAGGTCCTTCTACAGTATGGGAAATAGTCATTCCTAGGTGAGGAGGCTAAATCCCATCACTCAGAAGGACCTTTCCTATATGACACCTTCAAGGTATAGAATAGGTGGAAGAGGTCCTTCTACAGTATGGGAAATAGTCATTCCTAGGTGAGGAGGCTAAATCCCAAAATTCAGAAGGACCTTTCCAACATGACACCTTCACGGTATAGGATAGATGGAAAAGGTCCTTCTACAGTATGGGAAATAGCCATTCCTATGTGAGGAGGCTAAATCCTATCACTGAGAAGGACCTTTCCTACATGACACCTTCATGGTATAGGATAGGTGGAAAAGGACCTTCTACAGTATGGGAAATAGTCATTCCTATGTGAGGAGGCTAAATCCCATCACTCAGAAGGACCTTTCCTACATGAAACCTTCAAGGTATAGAATAGGTGGAAAAGGTCCTTCTACAGTATGGGAAATAGCCATTCTTATGTGAGGAGGCTAAATCCCATCACTCAGAAGGACCTTTCCTACATGACACCTTCACGGTATCGGATAGTTGGAAAAGGTCCTTCTACAGTATGGGAAATAGTCATTCCTATGTGAGGAGGCTAAATCCCATCACTCAGAAGGACCTTTCCTACATGACACCTTCACGGTATAGAATAGGTGGAAAAGGTCCTTCTACAGTATGGGAAATAGTCATTCCTATGTGAGGAGGCTAAATCCCATCACTCAGAAGGACCTTTCCTACATGACACCTTCACGGTATAGAATAGGTGGAAAAGGTCCTTCTACAGTATGGGAAATAGCCATTCCTATGTGAGGAGGCTAAATCCCATCACTCAGAAGGACCTTTCCTACATGAAACCTTCACGGTATAGGATAGATGAAAAAGGTCCTTCTACAGTATGGGAAATAGTCATTCCTATGTGAGGAGGCTAAATCCCATCACTCAGAAGGACCTTTCCTACATGAAACCTTCACGGTATAGGATAGATGGAAAAGGTCCTTCTACAGTATGGGAAATAGCCATTCCTATGTGAGGAGGCTAAATCCCATCACTGAGAAGGACCTTTCCTACATGACACCTTCACGGTATAGGATAGGTGGAAAAGAACCTTCTACAGTATGGGAAATAGTCATTCCTATGTGAGGAGGCTAAATCCCATCACTCAGAAGGACCTTTCCTACATGAAACCTTCAAGGCATAGAATAGGTGGAAAAGGTCCTTCTACAGTATGGGAAATAGCCATTCTTATGTGAGGAGGCTAAATCCCATCACTCAGAAGGACCTTTCCTACATGACACCTTCACGGTATCGGATAGATGGAAAAGGTCCTTCTACAGTATGGGAAATAGTCATTCCTATGTGAGGAGGCTAAATCCCATCACTCAGAAGGACCTTTCCTACATGAAACCTTCACGGTATAGGATAGATGAAAAAGGTCCTTCTACAGTATGGGAAATAGTCATTCCTATGTGAGGAGGCTAAATCCCATCACTCAGAAGGACCTTTCCTACATGAAACCTTCACGGTATAGGATAGATGGAAAAGGTCCTTCTACAGTATGGGAAATAGCCATTCCTATGTGAGGAGGCTAAATCCCATCACTGAGAAGGACCTTTCCTACATGACACCTTCACGGTATAGGATAGGTGGAAAAGGACCTTCTACAGTATGGGAAATAGTCATTCCTATGTGAGGAGGCTAAATCCCATCACTCAGAAGGACCTTTCCTACATGAAACCTTCAAGGTATAGAATAGGTGGAAAAGGTCCTTCTACCGTATGGGAAATAGCCATTCTTATGTGAGGAGGCTAAATCCCATCACTCAGAAGGACCTTTCCTACATGACACCTTCACGGTATCGGATAGATGGAAAAGGTCCTTCTATAGTATGGGAAATAGTCATTCCTATGTGAGGAGGCTAAATCCCATCACTCAGAAGGACCTTTCCTACATGAAACCTTCACGGTATAGGATAGATGGAAAAGGTCCTTCTACAGTATGGGAAATAGCCATTCCTATGTGAGGAGGCTAAATCCCATCACTCAGAAGGACCTTTCCTACATGACACCTTCACGGTATAGGATAGGTGGAAAAGGTCCTTCTACAGTATGGGAAATAGTCATTCCTATGTGAGGAGGCTAAATTCCATCACTCAGAAGGACCTTTCCTACATGACACCTTCCCGGTATAGAATAGGTGGAAAAGGTCCTTCTACAGTATGGGAAATAGTCATTCCTATGTGAGGAGGCTAAATTCCATCACTCAGAAGGACCTTTCCTACATGACACCTTCCCGGTATAGAATAGGTGGAAAAGGTCTACAGTATGGGAAATAGCCAATTCACTGTGGAATGTCTAAATCCCATATCTATGCAGGACCTCACCACTAGGGGGCAAAAAGGTCCTTCTACAGTATGGGAAATAGCCAATTCACTGTGAGATGGCTAAATCCTATAACTATGCAGGACCTCACCACTAGGGGGCCAAAAGGTCCTTACCAGTTATGGGAAATAGACAGCTGCTATAGAGCTGGCTATTTCCCATACTGGGGAGGGAACAGGTCCTCTTACGGTATGGGATTTAGACAACCTTCCCCTGTAGTTACGCCACTGCTCACTTCCTGTGACCTCTGGGGTGGGGGTTGGGTTGCTATCAAATATTTGACTCAGGTCAGTAATAACTTCACTTTCTGTGACACTAATCTCTCCCAAATTGGCATCCACAGTTGAAATCTTCTCCTCACATCTTCAGTATTTGAGGGGTTAATGCTACCATTTCTTCCTGTCAGTTCTTGCTTGTATTGAAGCCTTAGGGTTTTTTTTTCTGTTTGACCTGCAGCTTGTGGCACTGCTTGACCTGTCAGACATACTCTCAGGCATCCAGCTGCTAATGGTGTTGGTATACAAAGCATAGGTGCCACAATCGGAGGCAGTGTGCCCAGGAAAGCCACAGACATCACAGACACGGGGCTGGGGGCAGGCCCCTGCTTCATGGCCCCTTTCTTTACAGTTTCTGCACACTTTTCCTGTCAGACATTCATCCCTAACATGTCCATACTGCTATAGAACTTGGGGTGCCCTGGGTAAAAAAGAAAACCTCTGGGATGAGCCAAAGGCTTTGATTAGCTCCACTTCTGTGTTCAGAACTTCTCCACTTCCCCCATTGCTCGTCTCACCTTTTCAAAGAAAATAAAAAAGAGAGGCTATTGTGTGTAATACTAGCACAATATAAAAATGAACACAGCTTGTCCCATAAAATGATAAGACATGGCTATGAGAACTAGAAAGTAAAAAAAAAAAGTTATGACTTTTTGAAGTTGGAGGAAAAATTCAAAATTAACCTCCACTGATCCCACGCCACTGCGGCTCGCTGCTTCCTGTCCCGGCTCAACACACCAAAAATGTTAGGTAAAGGCTTCTCGGCCAATCTTTGGCCTTACTGGTGGCCCACCTCATCAGTGATTGGCTGAGCGAGCCTATCCTGAGCGAGCATATCTCCGACGTATCAAGCAGGGACTTGAGAAGCAGGAGTGATTTTTTTTATAGTTTCTGGTAATGTTTTTCTAAATTCTCTCTGAAAACAAACCCTATAATGATGGGGATGTCCTGAGATTGATAATTGTTGATCATTAAAGGGTTATTCCAATCGGATGAAGTGGTGGTATATGTGACGGACGGCCTCCCTCCAGGGCCCGCTAAGGATGTTGTCACGCACATCCCAGGTGTAGGAATGCCGAGTGGTATATTATGTGACCTAAAATGTCTCTAGTGTGTCACAGTGCTCCTACCTGGAAAACGGCTGGACCCCAGGCTTTTGCTCCAATCGCAAGAAATAGGGGGAATAATCGAGGGATGTAGTAATAAATGGGTCCAGACCTTGTGTTAAAATCCAATGCAGCTTTACTTAGGTAGACTTGCATCCAAATAACAAACTTCTGGCTTACAGCAGGTTTTAGCATAATAAACGTGGCAGGCAAAATCTTCTGCTATATCTCTCTGTAGCTCACTGCTGTACTAACAGACCTTCTGTAAACTTGGATTTCTTCCAATGTCTGCACTTTTCTTCTTGGTTGGACTTATCTTGGGCCAGGGGAACACCTCCTGGCTGCTGAGGCTCTGTAATCCTTCCTCGCTGGCCACCAGAGCTTAGGGTGCTCTGCCTGACAGGGGCACGTCCAGCAGAGATGTGTCCTGCACACCCTTCCCTAGCAGGGGGTACTCTAGACTGCTTCTAACTAGATCTCCACCCTTCCTGCGGGAAGTGGGAACAGTCCACTTCTCTCCAGAAGGGGGGGTAAGAATGAAATGCCTTTGTTTGCTGCCACCTGTTGGTACACCAGGCACATTACATGGTAAAACAGTTGCATAACATTGTATAGATATACACATTTTTTTAGGTCCTGGAATAAAATGCATAGAATGACACAGATAGAAGCAGGGAGAAAAAGTGGTAACACTACTCTGGGGTATTACATATATAGGTATAATATGTGATCACCTCATCGACTGCCAGGACCCCCGGTGATCCTGAGAGCAGCGCTGACTGTATTATCAGGGTGCAGGATGTAAAGCTGAGGTTATGTCTAACTGGCAGCAACAACTCAGACCAGGGAGTGACCCACTATTTTAGAATTAACCACCCAGGCTCAACCAAACCCTGTAAATAAAACCATCACTCTCTTTTTGTGCATAATTGTGGGGTGGCCACAGCTTTATTTAACCATATCTAACAATTGGAGCTCTAAAAACAAACTAATTTAACGCAACCCAACTTCCTATTTTCCAAAGACACATAGCCTTCTGTTATCCTGACCGCTGTAGGCAGACAGGGATGTAGGATTTCCCACTTGTTTCAGGGCTACCTTACGCCACGGAGGACACTGAGTAGCCCTATTCGTTGCTCCGACCCCCCCCCACAAAGAAGAGCCAAAGCTTCCTCCAGACGATCCTGCAAACCTGTTGTTCCGTAGCAAATCCCGGTTATCACACTCAAGCATTAATGGGCATATAGCCACTTCCCCTGGTGACCGTACTAAACGTGAAATTCTAACATTGAGAAGGCGTCTGGACTTCTCAATCGCAGCTACACTCCTGGCATCCTTCCACACTCTCATTTAAACCACCTCGGACCATACCAGTATGCAGCACTCAAATAACATTTTAAAATGCTCCAGATCTGCCTTCATTAGTGATAGCAGTTCCACTAACTTAGTTTTACCCAGATCATTACCGTGTGTATAAGTAGTATCATGGAGCTGGCAAACTTCCTGCTAGCCTGTACAACTAGCGGTAGCAATTGTACCTACTGTAGGCCCCGGACACCCTGCCAAGGAACGTCGACAGCGTCAACGCCAAGGTTGCCACCGCAGGGTCGCCCCTCCGCTTTCCTCTGCACCCAAAAGATATATGAATGACCCATGATCAAGGCCTGAGGGCAGGGGGAATCTAGGAAAAGAAAAAACATAACATGTAAACAAAAATTTAAGATAAAACGAAGTCATGCTGGATGTAAGACCTGAAACTGTTCAAGCTCCACCTACCAACCCTCTTAACTGCTTTATCGCCGATGCCCAAATCATCTGCCTCAGTTGCTGCACCTATCCGAAACAAATGGGTCCCAAACTCCATAGTGTCCAGACCCCAAAAATGTAAGCAGGCCCGAAAAACCACCTGAAATTGAAGACGTCAATGGAGACCCATTCGCATGTAACAAAAATTGTTCACTCAACATTCTACATGCAAAAAATTCCCCAACTACCTTACATGGGCAAAATTCCCCAGTCACTGCTCTGTCAACCAAGTGCTACGACCTAACTGATCAGTTTTTGACGTGTGGACACAAAGTTTAACCACACTCTGTGACCACAATACATCCACAGCTCCTAATCCTCCTTTACGCTTGGCACCTGGAGCAATCAATTCCCCAACTGTCAACACCCCAAAAAAGGCAAAAACAAAAACTGCATTGAACAATCTTACCTCATAACTGTCCTTACAGACCTCTCCAGTCGATCCCAAAAACTTTTACAACAGCAAAAACGTAACTGGTCGCCGACGATCTGAAGTCACCGGCTCTTTTTTCCAGTCCTTTAAAATTTGCCTCACCACAAGTTCTTTAGTCACATCTCTCTGACCCCAAATTTTTAGCCTGAAACTGACTCCAGAAAGGCATTTAAAAGCTGCAGCCCCTAATATACTGTACATGACTCTCGTGACAAGTCAAATAATCCAAGGTTACATTCAAATGCCTAACCTAATCTGCCGGAAAATCATTCCCGATAAAACCCAGCTAAACCTTCCAAGTGTTTATGTGTCTCCTTCACATAGATTGCGTAACTGAACTCTCCACCAACTTCACACGTTCGCCTGGACCAGAGCCCACAAGTTGGCTGGGCATGGCTCCCCCTCACCTCGAGCTTCTGGATGCAACTCCCAGAAAAGTGATATCTGAAAACGAGATAGGGAATCTGCGATTTTATTATCGACTCCAGGAACATGTTTTGCCCTAAACCATATACTACGTTGCATACATCTCAGAATGAAATTACGCAATAGGGCCAAAACAGGGAGTGAACTTGAAGACAGATCATTAACTACATGGACAACAGACATATTATCCGTCCCAAACCGTATCCTCTTATTCCTCATCCTAGGACCCCATAGTTCCACAGCCACAACAATGGCAAATAGTTCAAGCAACGTAAGATTACCCGTCAAACCCTTCTCAAACCAACTCCTAGGCCAGGGTGCTCTGCACCAAAGGGAGTCAAAAACACCAAAAAGCACCAAAACCAGTCCTATCGGCTGCATCAGTTACCAACTATAACTCTATACTGGAAACTTCAAGATCCTGAAAAACTGACCTCCCAATAAATGACTGTAAAAACACCTGCTAAACCGAGAGATCCTCTTTCATGCCCCTCGTGACACATATGAAATGATGGGGCCGAGATATCCCCTTGGTCGCCAATGGAAGTCGACGAGAGAAAACCTGGCCCATGGGGACTATTCTACACGCAAATACCAAGTCCTAAAAGAGACTGGAGGTGTTGTAGTGTCACCTTCTTAGCCCCAACCACCTGCTCAATGACAGACAACAGCCTAGACAGCTTGTCCTCAGGCAACCAAATATGTGCTCCCTTACAATAGTTATGCCCAGATATGTGCTCCCTCACAGTAGTTATGGCCAGATATGTGCCCCCTCACAGTAGTTATGCCCAGATATGTGCCCCCTCACAGTAGTTATGCCCAGATATGTGCCCCCGCACAGTAGTTATGGCCAGATATATGCCCATTTCAGAATAGTTATGCCCAGATATGTTCCCCCTCACAGTAGTTATGCCAGATATGCAGGGGCGGTCTTGGCATTTCTGGGGCCCTAAGCGAAGTTATGTCCGGGGGCCCCCACCCCCCAATGACGCGTCACGCCCCTGATGACACGCCCTCTGATGACACCCCCCCCCAATGGCACGCCCCCCCACACATCAAAGACTGGGACTAGAGCATGCTCGGGTGGAATTTGCGTGCGCTTTTTCAAACCTGCACGCTAATTCATATGCATATTTTAGTATGTACACTAATGTGTATGCATTTTATAAATTAGTACGCATTAGCGTACTAATTTATAAAATGAGTACGCATTCAGACAAATGCAGTACGTGACAGCTGGGCGGTCGGTCTTGGACACCAGCACAAGAGCGGAGCGTGGGGGCCCCCTTGGACATCGGGCGCCCTATGCAAATGCATAGGATGTGTGGTGCCCAAGACCGCCCCTGCAGATATGTGCCCCCTCAAGGTAGTTATGTCAGATATGTGACCCCTAACAGCATACCTCACAACTTTCCAAAGAAGGAGAAAAGTAGCGGCGTGAAGATTAGGCCACGCCCATACCACGCCCTGTACACACCCATTTCCCGCCCACTAACACCAATTCACCTGCCTTCTCCAAACATATTGAGTATAGTGCCGCAGCTGATGGCATTACCTTCTCAGGTATTTCAATAAATAATTATCAGGGGAATAAAAAAAATAAAACATTTTATTAAGTTCTGCATGAGAATATCAAAGCAACCTTCACAGTATAACAATTAAGTTTGAATTGGCACAGATGTGGATGTTTTAGCCAAAGATTTGTGTCCCTTCTTTTGTCCTGTTGTGGACTTTCTCTTTGTTCCTGAACTACTGGAACCCTTTCTTGATCCCACAGAGGCAAACTCTGTAAACAAAGGTGCTGGTCTCCTGGCAGGAAAAGAGGCTCCTTCCTTGCTGATAACGTGTCCACTTGAAGGACCTGCTTCGGTTCCTTGTACACCAGAGGATTCTGGACATGTTGGTTCATCTATTGACTCAGTAATCACACTTAGGCTCTCTTCCCTGCTAGGACCAGCTGCACTACTGGCTTCTTCTTGAACACCTGTTGTAGAAATCCTTCTGCTGGATAAAGCAACTGATGTAGCGGACTTGGCCTTTTTGAGCAGCTGCGCAGAAGGCTGCCACTTATGACAAGGTGTAGAAGAAAAAATATTAATTTTGCTGGCCAGTATAGCACATAGTGTATTCCTGACAGACGTTACACTTTCATACACATTTGGGCCTGGCTGTTGCGTGCGAGGATTTTTTCCTAACGTGCTCCGCTGATCTGTAAGGATCTTACGAATAATACTGAACAACCTCTCACATGAGGCATTGCTATGGGGAATAAGGAGAAGAAATTTTACGAACTTGGAAAGAACGCCATATTGATAATGTCCAGTCACAGGATCTTTGATAAGTGACAACTGATGCCAAAATTCATCAATTCTGACGCCCTCCCTCACTGGAACATCACTGCTTTGGTAGTCTCTAAATTCAGTTAATAATTTGTCCATGTCTTTGACATCTATTACATTTGGGAATCTGTTCATTACAGTGTGGATATCCTCAATACTTGATGACAACCGCAGATCTGGATCAATAAATGATAGACTTTTTAGTACTGGGTCTCCCAGAGGCATTGCTTTTTTCATGTAGCCTAGTGCTTTGCAATAGAAGGCAACAGTTTCCTTGGCAAATTTCTGGAACATGGGGGTATGAATCAGGTTCTCTCTCCTAGAATAGTTTCTGGTTTCAAACCCAATAAGAATTTCCTCCTGGGCCAGATGTACGGATGGATCAGAATAATCAATGTCCATGATGTTCTCAGCTCTAGATATTATAGCTGGCTGGACAAATCTGACCAGCAGGTCTCTGTACAGGGTTAACATTGCTTGGTACAAGTGATGGACCATTGGCGCTTCTGTCTATAGCAGTACATTAAAAGAATTAAACACTGGTAGGGCAGAGTGCAAAAATAAAAGATAGACTTTTGTCATTGGATTATTAACACCTACAAGAATGCGCTTTTCCCTGGCACCAAGAGAACTGCTGTCTTCTTCAAATGTGCTTAAGAAATAAGCCTTAAGGGCGTCCCAATTAAACAATGTCCTTTCAACTGCCTTTTCAAGTGACAACCAGCGGGTCTTCACATGCTTCACTATTTTTCTAATGCCAGTGTTGCAGAATGTCATGTATTCCTGCAAAGTGTATAGCCTTTTGGCACTTTTTAATAAGGTCTTCCACACTTATGGACAGAGGCTTTGCTGCATGTTCAGCCATTAGATGGACTAAGTGGCAGGGACAACCAACAGCATACATTTTTTGTCCAGAACTCTGAGCGTTCCTTATTCTTGACAATACACTTTTGTGCTTTCCCTGCATGCTGGCCACATTATCAGCAGAATACGTAGCACACATATTCCAGGTCACATTGTGTTTTTTTTAACATGGTGTCAACCGCCTCAAATAGGTCTCCCTGATGGGCATGAGACCATGTCTAAAATTCTGTTACAATTAGCCCTGTAACTGGATGTTCATACGTAATAAGCACAGGGAAGTACTTTTCAAATTCATCAGAACTCGCATCTAGTGATATGCCAAAATATTTTCTCTGGCCTTGGATAACGTCTCTGCCATTTTTAAGAGCCTCTGGAGCAATAGCACCCTGTATAAGGGCCCTTGCATACGACCGTGGAGCATGGTCCAGGACAGTTCGTGAAAACCCAGACCGTGCTCCTTCTGAGGGCAGGAGCGCACGGCGTCATTGGTTGCTATGACGCCGTGCGCTTCCTGAGGCTGCCGCTGTACAGTGATACACTCTATAAGAGTGTGTACAGTGTATCACTGTACAGCGGCGGCCTCAGGAAGCCCACTGTGTCATAGCAATCAATGACGCCGTGCGCTCCTGCCCTCAGAAGGAGCACGGTCCAGGTTTTCATGGACCGTCCAGGACCGTGCTCCACGGTCATGTGAATGGATGAGGGTTAACAGTGGGTGCAAATTACAACTTGCGCTTAGTTGAAAAGTATGTGTCCAGGTGCTGTGGAGCGACTCCTAGTCACAATGGTGCTGACAAAGTCCATAAAGCTGAGGTACAGCTAGTTACCTTTGGCAGACTTGCCTATCCAGTAGATTGCCAATGTGCTAGCGGCTTAGAATTGGTAAATGCCAACCTATAACTTAACTTGGCCAGAGTTAAGCATAAATGGCAGCCTGAAGGATGACTGTCTCTCTCCTGCACTTTGCTTAAGTTGCTTGGAGGTTGCTGAGCTCTTGCTGAGCTACCTGACTTCTTTACTCCATGATGATACTTCAGTTACTGACTGTTACTTCCTTCTTCTCTAGAGCTAACCAGAGAGTGTCTTTGTATATATATGTTACACCACAGCACCATCTAGTGGTGAAATTTATAATGTCAGCCTGGGAGGTTCTTGCAGCTTTAAAATAGGCAATATGACAAGTACAATAAATGGAATTTACATGGCTATACAAAATACAGTTTGTAGTGTCCCTTTCACACGACAGGTGGGACACTGCAACTGTTCAACAGCACTGGCTGATCCCACATGTTTGTCCATGCTAATATGTATGGTTATATCATTATAACCACCATGGCTCACTGAAAAAATCACAAGCACAAAGTTCAGAGAAAGCATATAATTCTCCTCGCCGTGATTTCTTTAGAAATGGGTGCTCTTTCATCCATTCAGCCTTAAAATGGGAGAGCCTTTTTGCCCTTTTCTTAGGTGACTCACAGGATTGCTCAGCCATGATGTTTTCTGGAATACCTTTAATAAATTGACAATGCATTACACTTATGCCAGATGTAACATTACTGAAACTGGGAACGGTTTTAACGGTGGAAACATAACCCCAACCTACTTACCCTGGAGCTCCTGGCGCTGGAAAGGTATGTTTACATGCTGCTGCACAAAACAACTATCCTGAAGCTGGACTTACACTGCCCAATATTCGGGCAGATTATCGGGTATGATTGTTCCTGCGAATGATTGTTCCTGACAATCTGTCCGTCTGCCTGTCTCATTCATGGGGTGATCCAGTCGTTCATGCAGGCACCACCAATCATGCCTTATGGGCAGCAGACTATATGATCTAAACAGTGATCTGCTGCTCAGAGGCCATGATTCTATAGGAGGATGAGGGATCACAATAGCCATCACATGTCCTCATACTGTGGAGGAGATTGCTGCATGTAAATGTGTCTCCTTCATTAAACGAGCAGCCGACTGTCAGTAAGGAAAGTGAGTGTCTGCTCAACTGTTAGTCTACTGTCTTGTACTAGTGCTATAAGTAAAGGTCAGTAGAGTACACCTGCAGCTGTGCATGGACTGATGGCATCAAATGCAGCCAACACATGGACTGTTTTTTTTCTGGACAACACACAGTTGCCAGAGTTCAGCTCAATGCTAAAATAAGGGTACACTTTGTAGATGAACTACACTAAATTGAGATTACCATATAGAAACTGAGGAGAAAATTTATCAAGACTGGCATTTTCTTTAGAATTCCCCTGCGAGGCCGTATGAGCCAAATTTATGCAGAGTTGTAGACCTATCATAGATTTGGCACATCTTCCGCTGGCTATGTTTGTTGGGGTTACAATTAAACTCTATATATCAGATGGACCCAAGCGAAGTTTTATAGGTTGGCTAATAAACCGGATAAAATGCTATCGGCTAAATTAAGGGCTAGGCAACGTTTTAATACCATTTACCAAATCAAAGACACAAGGGGGCAAATTACTTCTAACCCAACTACCATTTATCAACAATTCCACGCTTTCTACCGAAATCTGTACTCCCAACCCTCTGATCCTCCCACAACAGACCTTGCCTCCTTTCTTGCAACCCTACCTATCCCGTCCTTACCATCTACACGGGACTTTCTTAACCATAACGTCACAGACGAAGAAATAGACTTAACAGTAACATCCCTTAAATTGGGCAAATCGCCAGGGCCAGACGGGTTTTCAGCCTTGTACTTCAAAAAATTTAAAGACATTTTAACGCCCCACCTCAAAAGTTTGTGTAACTACATCCTCCGTGGGGGTACATTACCACCTGATATGCTCAGTGCCTTGCCATAAGTGGGGGCATGGCCTGATGCTGCAGGGAATGGCCGCTTGAGAACGGAGCTCTCTCACCAGTCCTCAATCCAGCGATGACCTAAGCATACCCCAGCAACAGGATCGGCAGCAAAACAACTTCTGAACACCTGAAAGACAAAGATACTTACCATGATGAAGGGTAGGAGAACCAGGGAGCCTCCCAGGCACTTAGAAAACTTCCTCCTCGGTGAGCCCAGGATCAGGCAAGATGGCGACAGGCGGCGGGAGCAGCAGCGCAGACGGCAGCACCTCTTCCTCCCCTCACATGGCGCCTGAAAAAAGAGACAAAAAAAACAGATTAATAACACAACTAAAAGAACATCTACAACCAAAACTCCTAAAAATACAAAAACAACAGCTTCTAATACATTCAAAAAGCACCTACCTGTTTTTCACAAGAAGATGAAGAGGAAGCCATGTCCGATTCCTCCAGCATTCACAGCCCTGCAAAACAGAAATCAAGGAAAGACACCGATTATGAAGATCAAATCGACAAAGAAGCACAGAAAACTCTGTCTCCTCAAACTGTAAGTGGTTTTGAGCACATTCCTGCAACTAATGATGTCATTACAGTGAATTTAATGAAGCACATGCTACTTGCACTGAACTCCTCCATAAAAAAGATATTTCAAACATGTGTAACTCATTATCCTCAAATATAGAGGACCTAGGAGACAGAGTTAGCCATATAGAAAATAAAATGGCAGATTATGCCGGGGCTCATAATACACTAGTGGACGCACACAATTCCCTGGAAGACGACATAACTGCCATCAAGATCAAAATGGCGGATCTTGAAGACCGTTCCAGGAGAAACAATATAAAGTTCAGAGGTGTTTCTGAAAGTATAACCCAAGAAGAGCTTTTCAAATACATACAAAACCTGATGCAAAAACTACTCCCAGAAGCTTCTGCACTTGATCTAACAATTGACAGAGCACATAGAATCCCTAAACCGAAATCCATGCCGGAAAACAAGCCAAGAGACGTCCTAGCACGCATACATTTTTATCACATCAAAGAAGCGGTTATGACGGCAGCAAGGAAAGCTAACATTCTTCCTGAGCCTTTTGACAAAATCTTACTGTTCACAGATCTCTCACAGGCCACAATTCTAGAGAGAAAAAAAGCTTCAGCCAATAACAAATTGTCTCAGAGAAAATAAACTACCCTACAAATGAGGTTTCCCCACCAAGCTACTTATATACAAGAAGGGATCCCTAAATATCATACATTCAGTAGATCAAGGGTTAAAACTACTAGATAAATGGCAAATTGATACATCTGAAATCGTTCAACAAAGAAAGCAAAAAGAAATATCTACACTCCCAGAAGAATGGTCCCTTGTTACCAATGGAACATGAATACACCAATGTTAGTCAAGCATAAACCTAACTACCTAGAAAAAAGAGGCTGGAAATCCATATGGACTTTACCCCCAATTTAACGAGATCGAAATGATCTTTCTCTGTTTATTTGTTTCCACTGCGGTGGATTGTTCTTGTATTGCTTTCCTTTTTTGTTTTTCTATTGTTTGTAGGTCCACTTTGACAACAAGTAATGAATACTACATTCTTCAAAAGAAACGACGCCCTATGGAACAGATTCATCTCAACATCCTAAACCTCAACCGCCAGATTACAACATCATCAAGAGATATGATAAAAAATCGACTTTTATGTAAGCTAAATCTTACACCTTACAATGACTATTAAGGTTTTATCTATGAACGTAAAGGGTCTAAACCACCCTTTCAAAAGGCTAGCCTTATGGAGAGAAGTGAAAAATAATAATACAGACATTGCATGTATACAGGAGACACACCTCTTAATAGAAAATACCCCTAGGCTGAGACATAAAGACTTCCCTCACATGTTTCACTCATGTACGGATAAGAAAAAAGCAGGAGCGACCATAGCTATACATAATACAGTAGCATTCAAAGAAATACAAAAATATATGGATGTAAAAGGAAGGTTTCTGGTGTTGGTATGCAAAATTAATAACATTATATATACGATATGTAATGTATATTGCCCTAATACAGGACAAATACACTTTATGAACAAAGTAATCAAAAAGATTACCGTATTTTTCGCTTTATAAGACACATTTTTTTTCCCCCCAAAGTGGGGGGAAAGTGGCTGTGCGTCTTATAAAGCGAATAGAGCAGTATTACATGGCCGGCACATCGCATGCCGCGCTGTGCTGCATAGCATAGCGGCCTGCGATGTGCCAGTGAGATGTAAAGACGGGCGCTATGGGGGTAGTAGAGGGGCCCGGCGCAGTCACTGAAGTTTATTAAGCCGGGCCCCGGTCAGAGCAGCCATCGCTTAGAAAGTGTATGAAGCAGCCCCTAGCAGGGCTGCTTTGCTAAACTAACTTAGCTTCCATAACTTTTCAGTACTCACTATGAATGAATGCAGGCAGCAGGTAGGACGGCAGCGCAGCTCTCTCACTCAGTCACACTCCGGCCCCGCCCACTCATTAATAAAGTGGGCGGGGCCATAGCCGTAGCGTGACTGAGTGAGGGACCTGCCTGCCGTCCTACCTGCTGCCTGCATTCATTCATAGTGAGTACTGAAAAGTTATGGAAGCTAAGTTAGTTTAGCAAAGCAGCCCTGCTAGGGGCTGCTTCATACACTTTATATGTGATGGCTCTAATAATTGGGGCCCAATGCAAAGGGGTCAGATCCCCCCATAACAGTCATCCCACTATAACACTGTCCTTCACAAATCCCCATAACAGTGTCCTCCACAGATCCCCCAATAAGTGTCCTCCCACAGATCCCCTATAGGTGTCCTCCACAGATCCCTATAGGTGTCTCCACAGATCCCCTATAGGTGGTCCTCCACAGATCCCCTATAGGTGTCCTCCACAGATCCCCCTATAGGTGTCCTCCACAGATCCCAAGGTCCCCAATCCCATAGGTGTCCTCCACAGATCCCCTATAGGTGTCCTCCACAGATGCCCCTATAGGTGCTAAATGTGTCCTCTACAGATGGCCCCCTATATGTGTCCTCTACAGATGGCCCTATATGTGTCCTCTACAGATGGCCCTATATGTGTCCTCTACAGATGGCCCTATATGTGTCCTCTACAGATGGCCCTATATGTGTCCTCTACAGATGGCCCTATATGTGTCCTCTACAGATGGCCCTATATGTGTCCTCTACAGATGGCCCTATATGTGTCCTCTACAGATGGCCCTATATGTGTCCTCTACAGATGGCCCTATATGTGTCCTCTACAGATGGCCCTATATGTGTCCTCTACAGATGGCCCTATATGTGTCCTCTACAGATGGCCCTATATGTGTCCTCTACAGATGGCCCTATATGTGTCCTCTACAGATGGCCCTATATGTGTCCTCTACAGATGGCCCTATATGTGTCCTCTACAGATGGCCCTAAATGTGTCCTCTACAGATGGCCCTATATGTGTCCTCTACAGATCCCCCTATAAGTGTCCGCCACAAATCCCCGTAACAGCGTCATCCACAGATCCCCCATAACAGTGCACCATCCACAGATCCCCCGTAACAGCGTCATCCACAGATCCCCCATAACAGTGTGCCATCCACAGACCTCCCATTAGTTCAAAACCCACCAAAAGCACACCATTTGGTTCAAAATATTTTATTTTCTTAATTTCCTTTACAAAAACCTAGGTGCGTCTTATCATCAGGTGCGTCTTATAAAGCGAAAAATACGGTAATTAAATTAAGAAAGGTCTATTATTCATATTTGGTGATTTAAATATAATATCCGACCCTATCTTTGAGACTACAAACAAAACGAAGAAACCTTCCTTAACTCTTAAGAAATGGCTTTTAGATAATAACATGTATGACGCGTGGAGATATCTTCATGCAAACGAATACGACTATATGTATTACTCTAATGTTCACAATACTTACAACTAGGATTGACTATTGTTTAACTGACTATAACTCTCTACAAATGATAAAAGAATCTAAAATAGACCATATTGTTTGGTCAGATCATGCCCCTATAATTACAATCTTATATCCGACCCATTGATTAAACAAAAACTCCTATCAGACTTAAAAGAATATTTTAAGACTAATGACTATCCAGATATTTGCAGATATGTTCTCTGGAATGCTCATAAGGCATTTATACGAGGATCAATGATCAAATATGGCAGTCAGTACAGAAAACAAAGACAAAAAATATTAGAAGACAAAATAAAAGCTTTTGACTAATGCTGAAAAATTACATAAAAGCAATCCTAATGATCACACGAAAAAAGCTACATCCAAATTAAGAGATGAAATTAGAATAATTCTCTTGGATAAATATGAACAAAACCTCTCTAAAATGAAACAAAACTTCTACTCTCAAAATAATAAAGCTACGGCCTTTATGGCTAACAGAGTAAAACAACAAAAAAACAAAACTAAAATAGCATTTTTGAAAGATGAAAATTCAAAATCAGATATTAAATACTCGAAACAAATCGCTAATCAATTTAAAAAAATACTACGAGGCATTATATAATTTAAAAACAGATCCCTCAACTCACCAACCCAATACCAACCAAATTAAACAATTTTGGAAACAATTGACTTTCTCAAAATATCTGATGAACATCTATCATACCTAGCCATTTACCATAGAAGAAATCACCAAAAATATCCAAACACTCAAATTAAAAAAGTCACCAGGTCCCGATGGTTTTTCCAACGAGTATTATCAGCTATTCAATGGTATCTTGTCCCCCTACCTAACAGAAATATTTAATAAAGCTATACGATAGTTACCAACTACCGCCCAATTTCACTAATCAATACGGACATCAAAATCTATGCTAAGATTATAGCTAACAGGTTGTCATCCATCATCCCATTACAAAACCTGACCAGTTAGGCTTTGTCTCGGGAAGACAAGCCGCAGACGGGACTAGAAGAATTCAGAACATCATAAACTATGTACAGGGGACTGGAACGCCTTCTCTGCTCTTCTCCTTGGAAGCGGAGAAGGCGTTTGATAGACTTCTCTGGGAATATATGTTTTTAACATTAGAAAAATATGGCTTCATAGGTAACTCACTTATGGCAATTAAAGCATTTTATAACAACCCCACTGTGAGAATTCTATGAAATGGAAACCTTTCATCCTCATTTACCCTAACAAACGGCACAAGGCAAGGTTGTCCATTATCACCCATCCTATTCATACTTGCCCTAGAACCCTTGGCCGAATCTATTAGATGCGAAAAGAAGATATCAGGAATTCTAATTAACGACAAACCCCATAAAATAAGCCTTTTCGCAGATGACATATTAATAGTTACATCGGAACCTAGGAAAGCGTTGGAAAAAATTCAACATATATTAAAAACATTTGGAGAAATATCCTATTATAAAGTAAACGACAACAAATCTCTAATTCTAGATATGTATATACCACATACTGAAAAAATCATTCTAGATATTACATTCCCCTTAGAGGACATAATTAAACATAACTATAACCCTTTACTTGAACAACTACAAAAAGACCTACAAAATAACCCGAATCAACATGAAATCTCTTGGTGGGGAATAATAACATTATACAAGATGTTTATACTTCCTAAGATCTTGTATTTTTTCTGAACCATTCCCTTAAACATACCACAATATATGTTGCAGAAATTTCAATCCCAATTGAACAAATTTATTTGGGGCAACAAAAGGCCTAGAATCGCAAAGTGTGTATTGAATAGAAATAAATCTTCTGGAGGCCTAGGAATTCCAGACCTACAAACCTACCACATGGCCAATCTTATCCACCAATCGTTTGAATGGTGGAAGGAAAACCCAAATAAAACATGGGTAAATATGGAAAAGCATCTCTGTAATAATAACCACCTAACAGAAGTTCTTCTAGCTAACTTGACAGGGTTGCAAACCAATATTCCCAACTCCCCATTAATAAAAGACACTATCTCTACTTGGCAAAAGTTCCAAAATGTTTGTGCCAAGTTTACAGTCTTAAAGGATGTCCCAATCCCTATACAAATACTTAAACAGTCTATTCCAGACATATCACTTCATGACTGGATAGAAACAGGGCTTACCCACATACAACAACTCTATCATGAATCCATACTACACAATTTTCTAAAACTATGTGACTTATACAAACTACCAAAAACAGACCTCTATAAATATTTACAAATAAGAAGGATTCTGAATAATACAAATTTGAGGCTACCGAAACTGACGCCATCAATACGTGCTGCAATCGACAGAAAACAATATCCTTTCAAAATGAAAGGCATGACTATAGTATATTCCCTATCAACTGATAGCTATCTAGAGTCACATAAATCCCACATAGCCAAATGGGAAAGGGAGCTGAACATAAAAATATCTAAAAATCAGTAGCAAGAGGCGTACATATCCTCTAAGAGTTCACAGTGCTCAGATCCCTACGAAACTTTTGCAAAATTAATCTTCAGGTGGTACTATACACCATACAAACTAGCCACAATGTATAGCGATTCTTCAAACTTATGTTGGAGAGGTTGTGGACCAAATCTACTACTTTTAGCCCTGATTTCTACTTATTAAGACTTGGTATCAACCATAAAGCTTTACACCAAAGAACTATTATACATCACACACTAACGTCCGCTCTACAATCTATAGCGAGTAACTGGAAGTCAGACATTATACCAGAAATACACACGATCATTAGAAAAATTAACATCAATTGCAGGCATGAAAAAATGGCAGCAAAAAGTAGGAAGACTACGGAAAAGTACGCTAAACAATGGGATCTTTGGATAAATTCCAAATTTATGCCTCTACTTGATGCATAAACATTTCCTGTACCACACCAACAGTCGATCTTGTGAAGAAGAATGTTATTCGATATAAACCTTTATAGCAGGACCTAAGTTAATTGTCAGTTAACTGTTAGTATTCTCCAACCTTTATTACCTTCTTTGTCTTTTTCTTTATTTTCTTAAAGAACTCCCGCAAAAAATTTTTATTCCATGTCCTGCTAGAAATGTACATGATGTAATCTGTAGTTAGTCATTTTCTTACCAGTAGCTGAATTTTTGAGTTATGTCATCCTGAAGTTTCTTAATTGTGTCATGTGACTAGGAATTAGACCCACCAACTCACACAGCATCTTATGTGTGGACAGGAAGTCTAATTTTCTATGCATTCCTATGGGAGCCTCACTTTTAGTCTCATAGGAATGATTAGAGAAGTGACTGGCTTCCTGTCCTGGGTCAGTTGGAGGTCAGGGAGTTGGTCACATGACCCAGCTACAATAAGAAGAGAGTGGAAACTCTCAATTTCAGCCTCTGATAAGAAAATGACATTCACTACAGATTATATCATGCACCTTTCTAAGAGAATGAAAGTTTTTGCGGGAGTTCTACTTTAATGATTCCCATTTCTTTGTCATATGAATCACAATATGCATGAGAAATGGAGGAGGACGTTATGTACCATCAGAAGCCTGGTGTTCCGTGGTCGTAGGCCCTCTTCTCACTCTACATAAGTATTAATGTCTACTGTATTTACACATGTTTTATATGTATGATGTGTATTTTACTTTACCTTTTTGTTAACTTAAAAATACTTGAAAATTCAATAAAAATATTGAACGAGAAAGGCTCTGAAAGTATAGAGCTTTGGAGAAGGGTACCCTTTCTTTTATTTATTCTCTTCTGAATTTACCGATCCCTGATACCAAGTTGGCATTTATGCATGGTTGGGAGGTGGATTTGGGGGAGACTCTCACATTAGAACAATGGTATGAGTGCTGCACGATGATTAGTAAAGGGAGCTGGCAGGTCTCCTTAATGGAAACCTCTTTAACGGTTCTTCATAGAGTTTATTTCGTACCCTCTAGATTACATATTATTTATCCAACAGTTTCCCCCTTATGTTTTAGAGGTTGCCAACATACAGGTAATACACTTCATGTGTGGTGGACCTGCCCTGTGGTACGTAGATTTTGGTCTAATATCAAAAGAGGACTATCTGAAGTGTCCGGAAAAGATCTTCCCCTGTCAGCGACTATATATCTATTAGGCCTCAAACCACCAACATTTAATTATACCGCATATAAACTCCTTCAATTTATAATAATGTCTGCCAGGATTCACATAGCTTCCAAATGGCGAACCCCTTCTCTCTCTGTGTCAGCAGTTATACATAGGGTTAATCGTATTGCTCTATAAACTTATGCCTGAAACTATAGGAGAAATCTATCTATTATGTATTTGTACGTACTATGTATGACTTCTCCATTTTTGCAATCAACCCAATAAATACATTTTGGAATTAAACTCTACATATCGTATTTTTCGCCCCATAAGACGCACTTTTCCCCCAAAAAAATATGGGGGGAAAATGCCCCCTGCGTCTTATGGGGCAAATGCTAATGAGCGCTTCCATAATGGAAGCGCTCATTAGTACCGTAGGACAAGGAAGAGGTGAAGACTCGGTACTTACCGCTTCCTGGTCCTCCGTTCGCTGTGCTGCGCACAGCGTGAAGGCGCTCTGTGACCTCACGCTGTGCTCGCTGGGTCACAACACAGCCGGCGGCAGGGAGAAGACAGAGCGCGGGCGAGGAGGAGCGGCGGCGTCCAGGAGCAGTTAAAGGGGTATTCCCATCTTTGACAATGCGGGCATATCGCTAAGATATGCCCCCATTGTCCTATAGGTGCGGGTCCCACCGCTAGGACCCGCACCTATATCGAGAACGGGTCCCCGAAAGTGAAGGAGGGCGCACCGCGCATGCGCGGCCCAGCTCCCATTCATTTGTATAGAGCCGACGGAAATAGCCGAGCCAGCGCTCGGCTATTTTCGGTGGTCTGATTGGGGGTTATTCACATTGGGGGTCTGATCTGAGGTCTTATTGGGGTTTTATTAACATTGGGGGTCTTATTAGGGCTGTTAGCTGAGGTCTGATTAACATTGGGGGTCTGACTGCTGGTCTGACCAGAGGTCTAATGAAAAATATTTTTTTTCTTGTCCTCCTCTAAAACCTAGGTGTGTCTTATGGGCCGGTGCGTCTTATAGGGCGAAAAATACGGTATATCACAGATTTCCTTAACAGCAATAATTCCTGCTTCTGTGAAAAACACAAACAGGAAAATAAACTTTAGAAAGGAAATCTCTGTCTATACGACGGTGGCCGGCACAAACTGAAGGATAACAGACAGACAACATGAAAACTTTTTAAAAACAAAATTTATTTAAGCAAACCAAAGTAAAACAAACAAATTTCTTTTTTGAGACTCACCAATTAGATTCCTTAGATGATTCACAAACAATGGTGGCTATGTGTGCGACACCTGAAAACATGTTTTACAAACTTTGTCTCCTGCATGTCAGTTATGTTTGTGTTTTCACTGCTGATTGTGCTTTAACAATGAAGGGGGAGATCTGTGGCAGAACTAAAATTAGAAATTGCGGATTTTGGTGCGGATTAGGGTGGGTTTGAACTGGTACTAGGGTAGTTAGGCCGTTATAACAGAATTATAATGGAATTCTAGGACAGAATGTAAAATGGAAGCCTTTAAGAGACATTCCGTTTTGCTCCATCCTAATACTGGTCTGTGGGGCCAAATAACGGTTCCGTTTGTTTCGGTTAAGGCTACTTTCACACTGGCGGCAGGCCTGATCCGGCAGGTGAAGGGTGCTGCCGGATCAGGCCTGCCGCAGTGACATGTGTGGAGCCGGAACCGCGCTCCGGCCCCACACATGTCACACAGTACATACATATACATACACATAAACATACACACACATATAGACATACAAACACACATACATACTTACATGCTCCCCGGCAGGTCTTCGGAGCGTCAGGACGGCTCACACAGGTCACGATTCCCCATAGCGCCCTCTGCTGGGCGCCTGGTGGAATCGTCATCTGACGATTCCACCAGGCGCCCAGCAGAGGGCGCTGTGGGAATCGTGACCTGTGTGAGCCGTCCTGACGCTCCGAAGACCTGCCGGGGAGCATGTAAGTATGTATGTGTGTTTGTATGTCTTTATGTGTGTGTATGTTTATGTCTGTATGTGTCTATGTGTACCCGGATCCGTAATGGACTCCATTGAAAGTCAATGGAGGGCGGATCCGGTTACCATTATGGTCACACCAGACGGATCCACCCCCATTGACTTGCATTGGGGGTCATTCCGGATCCGTCTTGGTGCGGATGCCTGGACCGGAGAGCAAACCGCAGCATGCTGCGGTTTGTTCTCCGGTCTGAAGACGGAACGGAATGCTTTCAGGAGCATTCCGTTGTCTTCAGTTCAGTTTTGTCCCCATTGACAATGAATGGGGACAAAACTGAAGCGTTTTATTCCGGTATTGAGCCCCTATGACGGAACTCAATACCGGAATTTTAAAACGCTAGTGTGAAAGTAGCCTAAACTGCTGTTTTCCCATAGACATGTATTAGGACGGAGCTTCTTAAAGGCTTCCATTTTGCATTCCGTCCTAGAATTCCGTTATAACCCTGTTATGACGGAACCTATAACAAAATACCCTAACACCAGCGCAAACCAGGCCTTAGAGGCAAAAATGCATGTTAATCCATACAGATATCTGCGTGGATCTTATGTGCAGGCCAGCTAAATCTCTACAAGAAAAATGTCCCAAACCAATTGACTGCTTGTTTATTATACAATTGGGGTCATAACCATTCGCTTTATTTCTTGTTTGTAGAGGTCGGTGATGCAGACTGACAGGCGCAGGTCTGTGAGCTTGGGCTGAAAGATAAAATGCATTTTATATTTTGCTGCATCTTTATAAAGAAGTACACCACGCCAAACATTTTCTGCCTTGAATTACTTTACAATTTTGTTCATCTTCAGGCCTCATGCACATGACCATATATATTATGACGTCCGAAAAAAACGGATCTGCAATAAATACGGATGACGTCCGTGTGCATTCCATATTTTGAAGAATGGAACAGCTGTCCCCGAGTAGAACAGTCTTCTGTCCATAATGTGGACAATAATAGAACATGTTCTACCCATTTGTGGAACAGACATGCAAAAATGTAATGCACACAGACCCATTAAAATGAATGGTTCTATATACGATCTGCAAAAAATAACGGAACGGACATGGAAAGAAAATACGTTCATGTGCAGGAAGCCTCAGACTGCTTTTCTGGAACTAAGCTCCAGATCTCGGGTAGTTGGTATGAGGATCTTCATCTTGTTTTAAAGGGGTATTCCGATCTGGAACATTGGGGTTATATCGCTAGAATATGTCCCCAATATCTTATAGATGCAGGTCTCATCCGCACCTATCCTTAAAACGGAGCCTGCAAGGTGATGGCTTATCCACTGCTCGGTTATTAAGTCTCATAAGTATAAATGGAGGGCAGCCACACATGCACGGTGCACCTTCTGGGACTTTGCAGGCTCTTTTCTAAGTGTCCCAGAGGTGCTGTTCACACCCATCAAGGGCATATCCTTAGTGTTATAGCCCCAATTCTACGATTGGAAAATCCCTTTAAAGTGGCTGTGCACTTTTTTTTTTTTTTTTTTGAAGGACCTGTCACCACAAAATATAATATAATCTGCAGGCAGTGTGTTATAGAGCAGGAGGAGCTGAGCAGATTATATATAATGAGAACCTGTCACCATGTAATCTGCAGGCAGTGTGTTATAGAGCAGGAGGAGCTGAGCAGATTATATATAAAGAGAACCGGTCACAATGTAATCTGCAGGCAGCGTGTTATAGAGCAGGAGGAGCTGAGCAGATTATATATAAAGAGAACCTGTCACCATGTAATCTGCAGGCAGTGTGTTATAGAGCAGGAGGAGCTGAGCAGATTATATATAAAGAGAAGCTGTCACCATGTAATCTGCAGGCAGTGTGTTATAGAGCAGGGGGAGATGAGCAGATTATATATAAAGAGAACCTGTCACCATGTAATCTGCAGGCAGTGTGTTATAGAGCAGAGGGAGATGAGCACATTATATATAAAGAGAACCTGTCACCGTGTAATCTGCAGGCAGTGTGTTATAGAGCAGGAGGAGCTGAGCAGATTATATATAAAGAGAACCTGTCACCATGTAATCTGCAGGCAGAGTGTTATAGAGCAGGAGGAGTTGAGCAGATTATATAAAAAGAAAACCTGTCCCCATGTAATCTGCAGAGAGTGTGTTATAGAGCAGGAGGAGCTGAGCAGATTATATATACAGAGAACCTGTCACCATGTAATCTGCAGGCAGTGCGTTATAGAACAGATTATATATAAAGAGAACCTGTCACCATGTAATCTGCAGGCAGTGTGTTATAGAGCAGGAGTAGCTGAGCAGATTATATATAAAGAGAACCTGTCACCATGTAATCTGCAGGCAGTGCGTTATAGAGCAGATTATATATAAAGAGAAGCTGTCACCATGTAATCTGCAGGCAGTGTGTTATAGAGCAGGAGGAGCTGAGCAGATTATATATAAAGAGAACCTGTCACCATGTAATCTGCAGACAGTGTGTTATAGAGCAGGGGGAGATGAGCAGATTATATATACAAAGAACCTGTCACCATATAATCTGCAGGCAGTGTGTTATAGAGCAGGAGGAGCTGAGCAGATTATATATAAAGAGAACCTGTCACCATGTAATCTGCAGGCAGTGTGTTATAGAGCAGGAGGAGCTGAGCAGATTATATATAAAGAGAACCTGTCACCATGTAATCTGCAGGCAGTGTGTTATAGAGCAGGGGGACATGAGCAGATTATATATAAAGAGAACCTGTCACCATGTAATCTGCAGAGAGCGTGTTATAGAGCAGGGGGAGATGAGCAGATTATATATACAGAGAACCTGTCACCATGTAATCTGCAGGCAGTGTGTTATAGAGCAGGAGGAGCTGTGCAGATTATATATAAAGAGAACCTGTCACCATGTAATCTACAGAGAGCGTGTTATAGAG
>ONZH01007985.1:0-14745 GCA_900303285.1 Rhinella marina | reverse complement strand
AAACACTTCTGAGAGAGAGGTGCAGAATCAATGGCGAACACAGAAATCCTCTTATCCAAAGAACTTGGCGACAATCCATGCATACAGACAAACTGAGCATCAATCAAGTTCACCCCTGCCCCGCTGTCAATAAACACCTCAATTTTAACAACTTTTGACTCTAGCGCCACGTCGGCAGTCAGGAGAAAACGGGTACTACAGGATGAAGACAAATGCACATTTTCAGTCTCCCTACCCACCCCACCAAGAGTGAGATGAGAATTCAACGCCCCCTTTTCTTTTCTCTCTTTAGAGATAGGAAGCATGGACATCCATTGATAAAGTGTCCTTTCTGACCACAGAAAAAACACACTCCCTTTTTATTACCAAGATGTTTACGGGTGGAGACAGGAGTTGCTCCCCCTAAATGCATAGGTTCATCCCCAGACATCAACCTAGGGGAATATTCACCCAAAGTGTCATAGGAAGCCGGTACACTATGTGATAGTATGTCCTGAGAGCGGGGGCCCCTAGATCACTCTCTCAGGCGCCTATCCATGCGCACAGCAAGAGACATAGCGGCCTCCAAAGACACAGGAGTTTCCTGAAAGGCCAAAGCGTCCTTCAGCCTTTCAGACAAACCTTGACAGAATTGGCTACGTAAAGCCGGATCGTTCCATTCAGTATTGGTCGCCCACCTCCGAAACACAGAGCAATAAGTCTCAACCGGCCGCTCACCCTGACAAAGGTTACGTATCTGGGTCTCAGCCAGGGAGATACGATCCGGGTCATCATAGATAATCCCTAAAGCCTTGAAAAACTAATCTACTGACCGGAGAGACTGTGATCCGGTCGGCAGAGAAAAGGCCCATGACTGCGCATCCCCTTTAAGCAGCGAGATGACCACACCAACCTTCTGTTCCTCATTACCAGAAGAATGTGGACGCAGTCTGAAATACAATTTGCACGCCTCCCTAAATAGAACAAAATTATCACATTCCCCAGAAAATCTATCCGGGAGGGGGACCTTAGGCTCCAAACAGGCCTGACACTCAGCACCCCCAGAACCACCAGCCTGTGGTCTCTGAATCTGGTTGCGGATGTCAGCCACCTCCAAGCTGAGTCCCTGCAGCCGTTCAGCCAGTGCACCAATAGCATCCATGTCAGCACAAAAATTACATAAATTTTTGTTTGTTGGCGGTTTATAATGTCACGCTCTGGTGTGGGGGGGAAAGCCACACCGAGCGTATGAGGGATGGGAACAGACAAAACCAGGGAACCGGTCACCTCCTGCAGGGGACCCTGAGACTAGGCCCTGGCTGACTACCAGTATGAACAAGCCTGGGTTGTAGGAAAGTTCATACACAGGAACCTAATCTAAATGCACCCTAGAAAACCCTGCAGTCTAGTGACACAAGAGAGTAAACACGTTCCTCCAAACGTAAGGAGGAACAGGAGACTCCAAAAGGAAAACAACAAAAGGAACAGAAGAAACTTAACTTAAGCAGATAACTCAGCAACTGGATCTCAGCCGAGATCCACACCACTCTCAACCAGGTAAGCAGAAGATATAAACCGCAAGGGATACTGGGAGAGGAAGGGGTAAATAGGAGAAAGTTAATTGCCAAGCAGCAACAGCTGAGGGGAAGGGGTGTGGTGAACAGCACCCAAACAAAGGGAATAGCCTGTCAAATATGTCACTTAGAAAGCCGCGCAGAACGTCTGATTCCAGACGCAAGCCTACTCGTGACACTGGATTGCCCCTGCAAGGACCTTCAATGATGTCATGACCATGTGATCAGTCACATGGTTTAGGAGGAGACAGGCTGTTTGTGTGATCCTAACCATGTGACTGATCACATGGTCATGACATCATTGAAGGTCCTTGCAAGCTATGGTGAATGGAGTGTTTCTTCTCTGCCTGGTCCTGTCAATCAACAGAGCCTCTAGGAGCAGGGGTAACGCCCCTTGCACATAGAGACCTTATTAGCATAAAATAAAAGTTCATTTTATATAAACATGTGGGCACCAGTAAATAAAACAGATATATATTTGGAATCAGGTGACATTAGCACATCTCTAATGTCAGCCTGATTCATACCGAAAAAACTGGTGACAGAAACCCTTTAAGTGCAGCAACTTATATATACGCTATTGGAGCTGGAATTACAGCGACTGCTGGCACCAGACTTGCCCTACAATAGATCCTCGTTAAAGGATTTTACGTGTACTCATTCCAATTACAGGGCCTTGAAAGAGTCCTGCATTGTTATTTTTCGTCACTATCTCCCCGAGTCGGGAGTGGGTAATTTAAGCGGCTGCTGCCTTCATTGGATGTGGTAGCCGTTTCTCTGGCTCCCTCTCCGGGCGCCCTTGAAGAAGGCGACCCCCCAGCGACGGAGTGGAGAGCGAGAGTGGAACGGCCAAAGTGGCACACGCTGCTGGGGGGGGCCCGGCCTCCCACGGTGGATAGCGAAAAGATAAACAGTCGTCAGCGACTCTTAGCGGTGCGGTGGCAGCAGCATGTGTCCCTTAAATTTTTTGCCGATCTGCTCGGCAGCCGCATGTGTCCCTTAAATTTTTTTTTCGGTCAGCTCGGCAGCAG
Organism: Rhinella marina; assembly: GCA_900303285.1. NCBI lineage: Eukaryota > Metazoa > Chordata > Amphibia > Anura > Bufonidae > Rhinella > Rhinella marina. The sequence continues at coordinate 12,161 of ONZH01007985.1, read as the reverse complement.
AGTGTCACTCTTAAATGTTTTGGACGGTCTGTGCAGCAGCAGCATGTCACCCCTATCGTTTTTGAGTGTCAGCAGCAGGACATCAATGATAATTTTTTACGGGTGTGTCTGATGCCCTACCTTATGTGTAATAAAGGGTGTATTGGAGTGCCTGATCCTTGTAATTTTTGGCAGCACTTGCGCTTAACGTACAAGTAAATCTATGTTTCCTAACAATATTTCCTGTAAAATCAATTTTATCTTCGGTCATTCCAGAAAAATGGCGTAATAGTCGGCCATCATCTTTAATAGCAGCGACTCCGGTGTCCAAGATGCATCCAGACATCCTCCCCATGCTGTTCCCTAACCATTTCTGGGGTGTTTCCACCATTTTCTGACATTTCCCTATGGACCAGACACCCTCCCCTCTGCAGAGCAGGGGGTGCCTGGTCTTCTTCCATTGACTTCCATTATACTCGGGTGCTCTGCCGAGCACTCCAGCACCACCTAGTGTTCGGCCAGAGCACCCGAACATCGGGGTGCTCGATCATCACTAGTCCTTGTATTGATTATAGAGAACTCAATCAAATAACTTTCAAGAATTGTCGCCTTCTTCCATTTATTCCAGAGTGAGTACACTCAGTAAAATTATTTACTCAACTTAAACTGTGAGAACCATTCATACTCCATGGCTCTTAAGGTAATTTCACTGTGTGTATCCAGATAAATGAGGTCCAGAACTGTCCAGAGGATGCTCCATGAAAGAAGGAGTAATGTCAGGAACTGAACTTATCTGGATTTGAACCATAAATTCCTCAGTTGTAACTTACAGCCCTAGCCACTATGCTATCTCTAGCCTTGTTCTACTGTAACCCTGCTCATATGTGATTCCTAATGATCTGCAGTTGTGCTTTAGCCAATCATTGTGCATGCAACCCTATAACTACCCTCAGCTTCCTACTTCTTGTGCCTGATTATTCTGACTTGTTAGTATCCCAGCTTCCCTGTGTCCTTCTGCCTTCTTCTACTGCCTCTGTGCCGAACTCTGCATACGACTGACTATGCCCGACCTCCCGTCTCTATGTACCGAACCCTGTATATGTCTCACTATGCCTGATCATGTTCCTCTGTGTACCAAACTCTGCATACATCTAACCACGCTTGACCACCTTCCTTTGTGTACCAAACCCTGCAAACATCTGACCACCTTGGACCTGTCTACCTCATATTGCTGTTTATGCTCTTGAGGTACACCTACTTACATTAAAATTTGTAGAGAACTATGTCATTGCTTTGCCTATTGGGCTCCTATTCAAAGAAACAACAATGTTACATTCTCTCATAGAAGTCATTAGGGTCTCCTCCTGACCATTGTGTCTATGAACCGTGCGGTTACCATAAGGCAATTTTTTTAATGCTTTCTAAATGCTGTTAAGAACAGCTGAGCCAAGGTGGCAGCCCCTAAAATCACGTTCAGGGAATCAAATTAAAAAATAATAATCTGCAATTAGAAAATAAAAACAGATTAGAAAAAAAGATATGTGTTACTATCTGGTCTTAACTGGCAAAAAAAAATGTTGGTGACACATTTCCTTTATAAGTCAATTTCTTTTTACCCAGTACTAAAGACTTGATGGAATTTGCTTTGGCAGAAATCTCAAATTGCCACTAGATATGCTCAGAATATATGTGTAGCCAACAATAAGACAGAAAAAAGTTTATTATTCGTTATAAAGTGGTCAAGAAGTTTTTATCTTTGCAAATCTATAGAGAAAAAGATTATAGCTCTGAATAGATTCATAAAATAACCTGAAAAAAACTAATTACGATGTTCTTCTGTTGTGGCTACCTACACATATTTTCAATAGGTTGATCGTTTGTGAATGACTGCTTGTGCTTTCTTGAGAACTGACTTAAAAACAAACCTGTCACTAAAACACATGAATCATAAATCAGTTTGTCTTAATTTTTGCTTTTATTGAGTGCGCTGGTCTGTAAATAATTCTATAAATAATACATAGGCATTACATTTCTCAAAATGGAATGGAATAGAAAATTGTCACAGTGGGAACATTTGTTTATTAACTAGCATAAAAAACTGATATACAGGTGTTTTAGCTACATGAATTTCACACATTCACTAACTGCTTTTTAAGATGACTGCAGAAAAATTGTCATGCTACGTTGACACTGGCAATATAACGTTACGCTTTAGGAGTTTTCTAATGGTTCACATCTGTGAGAAAGCAAAAGATGTGCCGGGTTGTTAAGATTCGTTTTTAGAAGGAGTAAAACTGTATGGAGCAATACAAGGCTTCCCATGAGATTACAGAGGGCAGCCATATGACTTTACATCATACTTCAAAAATGTATTTATTCTACAAAGTTGTAACATGGGGGATGTCTGGGGGTAATTTCTGTTTTAAAAAAGTAATTCTTCGACATGATTTCATTTCAGTTTCACACATTGGTATTATTTATTGAATACCTTTATGCCGTTTTTATAATTTAAATATTGAAATAGTCTACACAAGATCCTTGTAACAAATAAAGTTTTTCATTGATTAAAAATGTGTGCACCTTTTTTAAATTTGCATTGCATTTTTAATAGAATACGGTAAGCATATAAAAAGCAACAACAAAAAATACATAAATGTTTTACTTGTTATCTACTTGTAAGGTGGAGTGTTAAATAGTGGATAGCCCAATGTTATTACAAAAATGTTATTTAACCACTTCCCGTCCGCCCATAGCATATAAACGTCTGGGACGTGGTTAGTTATCTTTGAATGGACGTTTCTGAACGTCCATTCAGAGATAGAAGCTGCACGCTAATCGTGTAGCTGCACAGTGGGGTACCTGCTGTCAGTGACAGCAGGGTACCCCAAAGAGAAGGCAGGGACCGTCCCCAGGGGTCCCTGCCTTGTAGATCGCTGTATACACAGCGCTCACCGAGCGCTGTGTATACAGATCAGAAAGCGTTATTGCGCTTCCTGTTCCGGCCCGGCGGTCAGGTGATCGCCGGGGCCGGGAGAGTGCAGGAGCTGCCGGGTCTCTCATAGACCCGATCAGCCCTGCACTGAAGCTGTACAGCATAGTATTATGCTGTACAGCCTCTCTGGGGATGTATTTCCCCTGTGACTGGGGCTACTATGTCAGCCCCAGTTACAGGAGAAATCAAGTGTAAAAAAAATAAATAAATAAAAAATAAGTGAAGTTAAATGTCCCCCTGAGGTCTTGTATGACCTTATGGGGGATACAAAGTGTAAAATAAAAAATAAAACAATTAAAAAAATAGAGTATTATTTAAAAAAAAATCACATATAAAAAAATAATTTTCCCCCAAATATGTCATTAAAAAAATGTTACAAATAAAAATAAATAAATAAAATATATATATTTGGCATCACCGAGTCCGCAACGACCGGCTCTATAAAAATATCACATGATCTACCCCATCAAGTGAACTGCGTAAAAAAAATCTAATAAAAATTATGCCAAAACAGCTTTTTTTTGTCGCCTCACCTACCAAAAAACATAATATCAAACAATCAAAAAGTCGTATGCATCCCAAAATGGTAGAAATAAAAATGTCACCTCATCCCACAAAAAATGAGCCCCCACACAAGATCAGAGCCAGAAAAATGAAAAGAAAATGTCTGTTAAAAAATTGCAACACAGAAACATGATTTTTTTCTAAAAATGCTCTTATTGTGTAAAACGTAAAAAAAAAAAATAAAACATAGACATATTTGGTATCGTTGTGTCCGTAACAACTGGCTCTACAAAAATATCACATGATCTATTCAATCAAGTGAACAGTGTAAAAAAAAAATATAGAAAAATGCCCCTAAACTGCTCTTTTTTTAGTTAACCTCCCAAAAATTAGATTAAAAAGTGATCAGAAAGCCGGATGTACCCCAAATTGTGCCAATAAAAAGCACAGCTTGTCCCGCAAAAAATAAGACCTCACGCAGCTCAGTCCACAAAAAAATTAAAAAGTTATCGCTCCTAAAAACCATGACAGAAAATTCCATGTTAGAAAATGCAAATGCTGCTCCTCCCCTTCTGAGCCCTGGCGTATCCCCAAATAACAGTTTATGACCCCATGTGTGGTGTTTCTGCAAACTGCAGAATCGGGGTAATAAATATTGAGTTTTGTTTTGTTGTTAACCCTTGATGTGTTACAGGAAAAAAATGATTAAAATGGAAAATCTGGAAAAAAAGTGAAATTTTGAAATTTCACATCTATTTTGCTTTAATTCCTGTGGAATACTTAAAGGGTTAACAACATTTCTAAAACCAGCTTTGACTAGTTTGAGGGGTGTAGTTTCTAAAATGGGGTAATTTATGGGTGGTTTCTATTATGTAAGCCCACAAAGTGATTTCAGAACTGAACTGGTCCTTAAAAAAGTTGATTTTGCAAATTTGCAAAAATTGTGTCTAAAATTTAAAACCCTCTACTGTCCTAAAAAAATAAAATGACACTACCAAAATGATGCCAACGTAAAGTAGACATATGGGGAATGTAAATTAAAAAGTATTTTATGGGGCATCACTATCTGTCTTAAAAGCAGAGAGATTCAAATTTAGAAAACAGTGAATTTTTTATAATTTTTCATTAACTTTTGGATTAATTTATAAATAAAATTAACACTTATCGATTCAGATTTACCATTAACATAAAGTACAATATGTCACAAGAAAACAATCTCAGAATCGCTTGGATAAGTAAAAGCGTTCCAAAGTTATTACCACATGAAGTGACACATGTCAGATTTGGAAAATTAGGCCTGGTCAGGAAGGGGGGAAATGGCCCAGATCTGAAGTAGTTAATATTTTAAAAAAAAATCAACTGACACTCGAAATAACATCCAAAGAGACAGATAAGGGTGGATTCACATCAGCGTTATGCTTTCTGTTTGTGTTTTCCGTTATAACATGGTTATAACGGAAAATAACGGTAACCATAAGACGGAAGTCAAAACGGAAGCCTTTAGAGGCATTCCGTTTTGATCCGTCATAATAGAAGCCTATGAGAATCATAACGGATCCGTCAGAGATCCGTTATGTAGAACGGAAAAAAAGTCCTGTCGACAGGACTTTGTTTTCCATCTTGCATAAAGGGAACCAAAAGGATCCGTTATGATTCTCATAGGCGTCTATTATGACGGATCAAAACGGAATGCCTCTAAAGGCTTCCGTTTTGACTTCCGTCTTATGGCTTCCGTTATTTTCCATTATAACCATGTTATAACGGAAAACACAAACGGAAAGCATAACGCTGATGTGAACCCACCCTAAGTGATATGTGATTCATAAACTACTAGTCTGGATTTGCACAGGGTATTTTTTTGGCATTTATGCTAAGCTTTCTAACACAGCAGCCAGATGTGTGTGTAATTGAATGGTAGCCCATCAAGTTCCTTTTGAAACATAACTGTTTTTAGACCAGATTGACACAGAGTAGTTTGGTCGAGTTTCGATTGTGGATTTTAGCTAAATCCATCAGCAATCCTAAACTACAAAGGAACTTTTCTATTTCTCCTATTTCTTTGTTTTGGCTGAAAAGTAGAGCATAATTTTTCAACATTTGCTTTTTATGGTGCTTTTGTGGTTTATTAGGCCTTGTTCACACTACAGTTATTTGATCAGTTATTTCCATCAGTTATTTTGAGCCAAAACCAGGTGCAGGTCAAAAACACTGAACAGGTGCAGATCTTTTCATTATACCTTATGTCTGTGTAGCCTCCACTCCTGGTTCTGGCTCACAATAACTGATGGAAATAACTGATCGAATAACTGATGTGTGAACAAACCCTTAGATAGTCTTTTCTGTTCCTTATTGACCAGAATGGGGTCTATTAATTAAAAATGCTCCCCAAAAAATGTGAGGCTGGGTCTCTAAGCAGCAGGCACAAAACCTCACCTACCTGTGGCTGCTGGTGGGCACATGAATTTTGAAGTATTGCCTACTCACCAATCAGGCTTGGAGTAGAAGGCATTTGAATTATCTTTGCACTGATGTCAGAAATTATCATTCTGGTTGCTACATTTAGGCCCCATTCACACGTCCGTATTCACACGTCCCATTCACACGTCCGCAAAACACGGACACCGGCAATGTGCATTCCGCAATTTGCGGAACGCACATAATAGAAATGCCTTTTCTTGTCCGTGTATTCGGACAAGAATAGGACATGTTCTATTTTTTTCGGGAGCCATGGATATTGCATGTGGTCAGGTACTCCCTGGAACCCCATAGTCACCCCTTCTCTGATGTGCTACCCCAGAACATTCTCTTCCCCAATTCACAAGACCTTTTGCTGTTTCCGATGCTGACAGTGGGGATTTACCAGTGTTGTCTGAGGAGGTGGTGGACAATGGCGAGACACAGGTGTCGGGGGGTGAGGTAGTTGTATGGGAAGCAAGTTACAGTGGGGACTCCTTGGGGGGACTTCCTCATGATGGGACAGATTCAACTTGGGTGGATCAGGCACAGGAACAGATCAAATTTTTTTTGTGTTTATTTAACTTTTATTTAGCAAAAATAACCACAGAGATATTTATTCGTTATCTTCTCTGCGCAGTCTGGCGTTGGGGTTCGTCACTTTGATGGCGAGCTGTGCCGCTCTCTCCACAATGGTCTTTAGGTTCTTAGATTGAGACGTTGTGGGCAATTTCAGCACAGAAGGACTTGTTGCTCATCAACAGAACCTCGAGCTGCTTGACATTGTGGACCAGGAATTTGCGGAACCCTGTGGGAAGCATGTGTTTGGTCTTCTACTTGCTACCGTATCCAATGTTGGGCAATATAGATACGCAGGTAATATTATTTTTCAAACCTATCCCAAAAATAAAAATTTACGCAGTTTGCGCAAATAAAACTGGAAACTGGAATTGGAGAGAGGGCCTGTAGGTGGACCTCCGGAAAAATTGTTTGGAGAGAGGGCCTGTAGGTGGAACTCCAGAAAAATTGTTTGGACAGAGGGCCTGTAGGTGGACCTCCGGAAAAATTGTTTGGACAGAGGACCTGTAGGTGGACCTCCAGAAAAATTGTTTGGAGAGAGGGCCTGTAGGTGGGGGGGCAGGCTGGGGGGAAGGAGGTTTCGCGGAAGAGCCAGAAGAGTGCCCCCTGGGCTAGCGTGTGTGGTGGTGACAACAGCCAGATGTAGTTAGAATGACGACGCAGGACCCCAACTTAAAAATTTAGCATCAACCGGTAAAATTGTCAATTATGAGCTCGATCAATTGTGGCATGACTTTTAAATGGATATTGCATGTGGTCAGGTACTCCCTAGAACCCCATAGTCACCCCTTCTCTGATGTGCTACCCCAGAACATTCTCTTCCCCAATTCACAAGACCTTTTGCTGTTTCCGGTGCTGACAGTGGGGATTTACCAGTGTTGTCTGAGGAGGTGGTGGACAATGGCGAGACACAGGTGTCGGGGGGTGAGGTAGTTGTATGGGAAGCAAGTTTCAGTGGGGACTCTTTGGGGGGACTTCCTCATGATGGGACAGATTCAACTTGGGTGGATCAGGCACAGGAACAGATCAATTTTTTTTTGTGTTTATTTAACTTTTATTTAGCAAAAATAACCACAGAGATATTTATTCGTTATCTTCTCTGCGCAGTCTGGCGTTGGGGTTCGTCACTTTGATGGCGAGCTGTGCCGCTCTCTCCACAATGGTCTTTAGGTTCTTAGATGTAAACGTTGTGGGCGATTTCAGCACAGAAGGACTTGTTGCTCATCAACAGAACCTCGAGCTCCTTGACATTGTGGACCAGGAATTTGCGGAATCCTGTGGGCAGCATGTGTTTGGTCTTCTACTTGCTACCGTATCCAATGTTGGGCAATATAGATACGCAGGTAATATTATTTTTCAAAACTGTCCCGAAAATAAAAATTTACGCAGTTTGCGCAAATAAAACTGGAAACTGGAATTGGAGAGAGGGCCTGTAGGTGGACCTCCGGAAAAATTCTTTGGAGAGAGGGCCTGTAGGTGGGGGGGCAGGCTGGGGGGAAGGAGGTTTCGCTGGAAGAGCCAGAGTAGTGCCCCCTGGGCTAGCGTGTGTGGTGGTGACAACAGCCGGATGTAGTTAGAATGACGACGCAGGACCCAAACTTAAAAATTTAGCATCAACCGGTACAATTGTCAATTATGAGCTTGATCAATTGTGGCATGACTTTTAAATGGATATTGCATGTGGTCAGGTACTCCCTGGAACCCCATAGTCACCCCTTCTCTGATGTGCTACCCCAGAACATTCTCTGCCCCAATTCGCAAGACCTTTTGCTGTTTCCGTGTGCTGACAGTGGGGATTTACCAGTGTTGTCTGAGGAGGTGGTGGACAATGGCGAGACACAGGTGTCGGGGGGTGAAGTAGTTGTATGGGAAGCAAGTTACAGTGGGGACTCCTTGGGGGGACTTCCTCATGATGGGACAGATTCAACTTGGGTGGATCAGGCACAGGAACAGATCAATTTTTTTTGTGTTTATTTAACTTTTATTTAGCAAAAATAACCACAGAGATATTTATTCGTTATCTTCTCTGCGCAGTCTGGCGTTGGGGTTCGTCACTTTGATGGCGAGCTGTGCCTCTCTCTCCACAATGGTCTTTAGGTTCTTAGATTGAGACGTTGTGGGCAATTTCAGCACAGAAGGACTTGTTGCTCATCAACAGAACCTCGAGCTGCTTGACATCGTGGACCAGGAATTTGCGGAACCCTGTGGGAAGCATGTGTTTGGTCTTCTACTTGCTACCGTATCCAATGTTGGGCAATATAGATACGCAGGTAATATTATTTTTCAAACCTATCCCAAAAATAAAAATTTACGCAGTTTGCGCAAATAAAACTGGAAACTGGAATTGGAGAGAGGGCCTTTAGGTGGACCTCCGGAAAAATTGTTTGGAGAGAGGGCCTGTAGGTGGAACTCCAGAAAAATTGTTTGGACAGAGGGCCTGTAGGTGGACCTCCGGAAAAATTGTTTGGACAGAGGGCCTGTAGGTGGACCTCCAGAAAAATTGTTTGGACAGAGGGCCTGTAGGTGGACCTCCGGAAAAATTGTTTGGACAGAGGGCCTGTAGGAGGACCTCCGGAAAAATTGTTTGAACAGAGGGCCTGTAGGTGGCCCTCCTGAAAAATTGTGGTAAAAGAGTGCCAGTTGGACCTCTGAAAAATGGCGTTTTTTTGGTCAGCGTTAGGCAAAGACGATATGGAGGAGGAGGAGGAGTAGGAGGAGTAGAGAAGAGGAATCGGATACATAAGTTATTTAAATCTTTAGCTGCTTTCCCCCGGAGGAGATTTGAATTCCGGTGAAATCCATGCTTTGTTCATTTTAATAAGCATCAGCCTATCAGCGCTGTCAGTTGACAGGCGTGTACGCTTATCGGTGATGACGCCACCAGCTGCACTGAATACCCGCTCTGACAGCACGCTAGCGGCAGGGCAGGCCAGCACTTCCAAGGCGTACAGCGCCAGTTCAGGCCACATGTCCAGCTTTGAAACCCAGTAGTTGTATGGAGCAGAGTGATCGCTACGGACGTTGGTATGGTCAGCTAGGTACTACCTCAACATCTTTCTGTACAGCTCTCCCCTACTCTGCCTAGACTGGGGACAGGTGACAGTGTCTTGCTGGGGTGACATAAAAGTGGCAAAGGCCTTGGAGAGCGTTCCCCTGCCAGTGCTGGACAAGCTGCCTGCTCGCCTCCTCTCCCCCTCTACTTGGCCCACAGAACCATGCCCTCTGCCGCTAGCGGCGTCAGATGGGAAGAATTGTTTCAGCTTGTGCACCAGGGCCTGTTGATATCTTTTCACTCTCATACTCCTTTCCTTTGCAGGGATGAGAGTGGAAAGGTTCTGCTTGTACCGTGGGTCCAGTAGAGTGAACACACAGTAATCGGTGTTTGAAAAAATTCTTCTAACGCGAGGGTCACGGGATAGGCAGCCTAACATGAAGTCTGCCATGTGCGCCAGAGTCCCAACATGCAAGAATTCCCTCTCCTCACTGGCCTGACTCTCCATTTCCTCCTCCTCCAAGTCCTCCTCTTCAGCCCATACATGCTCAAGAGTTAATGACTGAGCACTGGTACCCTCTACTGTCTCGCCGACATTCTCCTCCTCTTCCTCCTCATCCTCATCTCCCTCCTCCGATACGCGCTGAGAAACAGACCGGAGGGTGCTCTGGCTATCAAGCGACGTGTCTTCCTCCACTGTCTCTTGTGACAAGCGCAAAGCATCCGACTTGATGCTGAGCAGTGAGTTTTTCAACAGGCAAAGCAGCGGGATGGTGAGGCTGATAATGGCGGCATCGCCGCTGACCATCTGTGTTGACTCCTCAAAGTTGCTCAACACCTGGCAGATATCAGACATCCACGTCCACTCCTCATTGTAGACTTGAGGAATCTGACTGACCTGACTACCAGTTCTGGTGGAAGTTTACATCTGGCAGTCTACAATCGCTCTGCGCTGCTGGTAAACTCTGGATAACATGTTTAATGTGGAATTCCATCTCGTGGGCACGTCGCACAACAGTCGGTGAGCGGGCAGTTGTTTTAGGCGGTGCTGCGCTGCCCTGAGAGTGGCAGAATCTGTGGTCGACTTGCGGAAATGCGCACAGATGCGGCGCACCTTGGTGAGCAAATCAGACAGATTGGGGTATGTCTTGAGGAACCGCTGAACTATGAGATTGAACACGTGGGCCAGGCATGGCACATGTGTCAGTCTGCCGAGTTGCAGAGCCGCCACCAGGTTACGCCCGTTGTCACACACAACCATGCCTGGCTTGAGGTTCAGCGGTGCCAGCCACACATCGGTCTGCGCCGTGATGCCCTTTAACAGCTCTTGGGCGGTATGCCTTTTGTCACCTAAGCTAAGCAGTTTGAGCACCGCCTGCTGGCGCTTACCCACGGCACTGCTGCTGCGCCTAGAGCTACCGACTGAAGGCGCCGTGCCCACTGATGGTAATTCGGTGGAGGAGGAGGAGGAGGCATAGTACGTCTGAGAGACCGTGACCGAGGTAGGCCCCCGCAATCCTCGGTGTGGGCAGTACATGAGCGGCCCCAGGGTCATTCTTGGTCCCAGCCTCCACCAAGTTAACCCAATGTGCCGTCAGTGAGATATAGTGTCCCTGCCCGGCAGCACTTGTCCACATGTCCGTGGTTAGGTGGACCTTCTCAGAAACAGCGTTGGTCAGGGCACGGATGATGTTCTGTGACACGTGCTGGTGTAGGGCTGGGACGGCACATCGGGAAAAATAGTGGCGGCTGGGGACCGAATACCGAGTGGCAGCCATCGCCATGAGATTTCGAAATGCCTCGGTCTCTACCAGCCTATAGGGCAGCATCTCCAGGCTCAGCAATTTGGAGATGTGGACGTTGAGGGCTTGGGCATGTGGGTGGGTGGAACTGTATTTCCTCTTGCAACTGACAGCTGAAGGCTGCGCCGGGACACGTTGGTGGACACTGTGGAGGATCGTGGAGGCGAAGGTGTGGTTTTCCGGCGGGATGCGCTTTTGCCGGGGTCCTCGGCAGGTGGTTGACTAGCAGAGGCAGCGAGTGACGCAGGGGGTTGACTAGCAGAGGCAGCGAGTGACACAGGGGAAGGAGCAGTGGTGTAACCCTCAGGAGGTGGTGAACGGCCTTGGTTCCATTGAGTGGGGTGTTTAGCACTCATATGCCTGCGCATGCTGGTGGTGGTTAGGCTAGTAGTGGTGGCACCCCTGCTGATCCTGGTGTGGCACAGGTTGCACGGTTTGCACACCACAGTCCGTCGGTCATCCTCACTACGTGAAACAGTTGCTGCTGATGCACCAGCTCTGGCCCTGCTTCTCCCTCTGGCCACACCACTGCCTCTTACAACCTGTTCTGGTTCAGAACTCGCCTCCGCCTCAGAAGCACTGTCTTCACTCGGCATATCAACCCAGCTTGGGTCAGTCACCTCGTCATCCTCCGATTCCTTAGTCTCCTCCCCTTAAAACAACTTCACCACTGTCTGACAACCGTGTCTCCTCATCGTCCAACACCTCGTTACAAACTTCTTCCACTAACTCAACATTGTCATCATGATCATCATCATCACCCACAGACTGCGACAGTTGGAAATCTTGGGCATCGGGAACGAGGTCAGCAGCAACCTGAAAAGTGGTTTGTGACTCTGGGAAGGGTCCAGAAAACAGT
>ONZH01007984.1:0-110880 GCA_900303285.1 Rhinella marina | reverse complement strand
AGCTGAGCAGATTATATATAAAGAGAACCTGTCACCATGTAATCTGCAGGCAGTGTGTTATAGAGCAGGAGGAGCTGAGCAGATTATATATAAAGAGAACCTGTCACCATGTAATCTGCAGGCAGTGTGTTATAGAGCAGGAGGAGCTGAGCAGATTATATATAAAGAGAAACCTGTCACCATGTAATCTGCAGGCAGTGTGTTATAGAGCAGGAGGAGCTGAGCAGATTATATATAAAGAGAACCTGTCACCATGTAATCTGCAGGCAGTGTGTTATAGAGCAGGAGGAGCTGAGCAGATTATATATAAAGAGAACCTGTCACCATGTAATCTGCAGGCAGTGTGTTATAGAGCAGGAGGAGCTGAGCAGATTATATATAAAGAGAACCTGTCACCATGTAATCTGCAGGCAGTGTGTTATAGAGCAGGAGGAGCTGAGCAGATTATATATAAAGAGAACCTGTCACCATGTAATCTGCAGGCAGTGTGTTATAGAGCAGGAGGAGCTGAGCAGATTATATATAAAGAGAACCTGTCACCATGTAATCTGCAGGCAGTGTGTTATAGAGCAGGAGGAGCTGAGCAGATTATATATAAAGAGAACCTGTCACCATGTAATCTGCAGGCAGTGTGTTATAGAGCAGGAGGAGCTGAGCAGATTTATATATAAAGAGAACCTGTCACCATGTAATCTGCAGGCAGTGTGTTATAGAGCAGGAGGAGCTGAGCAGATTATATATAAAGAGAACCTGTCACCATGTAATCTGCAGGCAGTGTGTTTATAGAGCAGGAGGAGCTGAGCAGATTATATATAAAGAGAACCTGTCACCATGTAATCTGCAGGCAGTGTGTTATAGAGCAGGAGGAGCTGAGCAGATTATATATAAAGAGAACCTGTCACCATGTAATCTGCAGGCAGTGTGTTATAGAGCAGGAGGAGCTGAGCAGATTATATATAAAGAGAACCTGTCACCATGTAATCTGCAGGCAGTGTGTTATAGAGCAGGAGGAGCTGAGCAGATTATATATAAAGAGAACCTGTCACCATGTAATCTGCAGGCAGTGTGTTATAGAGCAGGAGGAGCTGAGCAGATTATATATAAAGAGAACCTGTCACCATGTAATCTGCAGGCAGTGTGTTATAGAGCAGGAGGAGCTGAGCAGATTATATATAAAGAGAAACCTGTCACCATGTAATCTGCAGGCAGTGTGTTATAGAGCAGGAGGAGCTGAGCAGATTATATATAAAGAGAACCTGTCACCATGTAATCTGCAGGCAGTGTGTTATAGAGCAGGAGGAGCTGAGCAGATTATATATAAAGAGAACCTGTCACCATGTAATCTGCAGGCAGTGTGTTATAGAGCAGGAGGAGCTGAGCAGATTATATATAAAGAGAACCTGTCACCATGTAATCTGCAGGCAGTGTGTTATAGAGCAGGAGGAGCTGAGCAGATTAATATATAAAGAGAACCTGTCACCATGTAATCTGCAGGCAGTGTGTTATAGAGCAGGAGGAGCCTGAGCAGGAATTTATATAAAGAGAACCTTCACCATGTATATCTGCAGGCAGTGTGTTATAGAGGCAGGAGGAGCTGAGCAGATTATATATAAGAGAACCTGTCACCATGTAATCTGCAGCAGTGTGTTAAAGAGCAGGAGGGAGTGGAGAGATATATATAATAGAACCTGTCACCATGTATCTGCAGGCAGGTGTGTTATAGCAGCATGGGAGGGACTGGCAGATTATATATAAAGAGAACCTGTCACCATGTAATCTGCAGGCAGGTGTGGTTATAGAGCAGGAGGAGCTGGAGCAGATTATATAATATAGACGGATGAAAGCCTGGTCACCATGTAATCTGCAGGCAGTGTGTTATAGAGCAGGAGGAGCTGAGCAGATTATATATTAAAGAGAACCTGTCACCGTGTAATCTGCAGGCAGTGGTGTATAGAGGCAGGAGGAGCTGAGCAGATTATATATAAAGAGAACCTTCACCATGTAATCTGCAGGCAGTGTGTTATAGAGCAGGCAGGAGCTAGAGGCAGATTATATATAAAGAGAACCTTGTACCATGTAATCTGCAGCCGTTGTGCTATAGAGCAGAGGAGCTGAGCAGCATTATATATAAAGGAACCCTGTCACCATGTAATCTGCAGGCCAGTGTTGCCTATAGAGCAAGGAGGAGCTGAGCAGATTATATATACAGAGAACCTGTCACCATGTAATCTGCAGGCAGTGTGTTAGAGCAGCGAGGAGCTGAGCAGATTATATATACCAGAGAACCTGTCACCATGTAACCTGCAGGCTAGTGTGTATAGGAGCAGGGAGGCAGCTGAGCAGATATATATAAGAGGACCTGTCACCCATGTATCTGCAGGCAGTGTGTTATAGAGCAGGCAAGGAGCTTGAGCAGATTATTATACAGAGGACCTGTCCACCATGTAATCTGCCAGGCAGTGTGTTATAGAGGCAGGAGCGAGCTGAGCAGAATTATATATACAGAGAACCTGTCACCATGTAATCTGCAGGCAGTGTGTTATAGAGCAGGAGGAGCTGAGCAGATTATATATACAGAGAACCTGTCACCATGTAATCTGCAGGCAGTGTGTTATAGAGCAGGAGGAGCTGAGCAGATTATATATAAAGAGAACCTGTCACCATGTAATCTGCAGGCAGTGTGTTATAGAGCAGGAGGAGCTGAGCAGATTATATATAAAGAGAACCTGTCACCATGTAATCTGCAGGCAGTGTGTTATAGAGCAGGAGGAGCTGAGCAGATTATATATAAAGAGAACCTGTCACCATGTAATCTGCAGGCAGTGTGTTATAGAGCAGGAGGAGCTGAGCAGATTATATATAAAGAGAACCTGTCACCATGTAATCTGCAGGCAGTGTGTTATAGAGCAGGAGGAGCTGAGCAGATTATATATAAAGAGAACCTGTCACCATGTAATCTGCAGGCAGTGTGTTATAGAGCAGGAGGAGCTGAGCAGATTATATATAAAGAGAACCTGTCACCATGTAATCTGCAGGCAGTGTGTTATAGAGCAGGAGGAGCTGAGCAGATTATATATAAAGAGAACCTGTTACCATGTAATCTGCAGGCATTGTGTTATAGAGCAGGAGGAGCTGAGCAGATTATATATAAAGAGAACCTGTCACCATATAATCTGCAGGCAGTGTGTTATAGAGCAGTAGGAGCTGAGCAGATTATATATAAAGAGAACCTGTCACCATGTAATCTGCAGGCAGTGTGTTATAGAGCAGGAGGAGCTGAGCAGATTATATATACAGAGAACCTGTCACCATGTAATCTGCAGGCAGAGTGTTATAGAGCAGGAGGAGCTGAGCAGATTATATATAAAGAGAACCTGTCACAATGTAACAGGGCCCATTACAGTCCTGCTACATGATGATGTGTTTCCCTCTTTATGCACTGAAGCTGGCACGTTCCCTGAGTTTTTCCAGCAAGATGGTCACCACTACATTTCGGGTGTCAGGTCCGAGCATTCCTAGATGAACAGTTTCCTGGAAAGTGGATTGGTCGTCCTGGGCCAGTTGAATGGCCTCCAAGGTCTCCTGATCTGATCCCCTTAGACTTTTATCTTTGGGGTCATCTGAAGACAATAGTCTATGCTGTGAAGATACGAGATGTGCAGATACTGGAAGCCTGCGCTAGCATTTCTTCTGCGGTGTTGCTATCAGTGTGTGAAGAGTGGGAGAAGAGGGTTACATTGACAATCCAACACAATGGGCAGCACTTTGAACACATTTTATAAGTGGTCAGAAACTTGTAAATAACTCATGAAAAAATAAAGTGACGTTAAATCTTGTGAAATTCTCAATAAGTTTGATGTGTCACATGACCCTCTTCCCATTGAAAAAACTAAAGTTGGATCCAAAATGGCCGCCATGGTCACCACTTATCTAGAAAAGTTTCCCCCTCCCATATACTAATGTGCTACAAACAGGAAGTTAATATCACCAACCATTCCCATTTTATTTAGGTGTATCCATATTAATGGCCCTCCCTGTATATACAACACAGGATACATAATGTGAGAGAGCATGCCCATATCACACTCCCTTAGAAGGCAAAAGTTAATAATCACAGCTCACCTCCTCCCTGCACAATGACCTTTGCACAGGTCACAGAGCATGCCCACAACACACTCCCATAGAAATGAATGAGTCACCTCCAATCGACAGGTTCCTATGGTCTGCTAACCTCTGAAAAGTACAAATGTGGATGGTACAGGTATAAGTCAAGTTTCACACTAAAATTTGACCCCCAACCGCACCAATTGGTTACTTACATCTGTATATATCTTATGTCTCTCTTAAGGACACGCCCACTGCTGACGATGCCTCCGGAGATTTCGATGCCGCAGCCTGTGTGCCTGATAGAGAACGTTGACGGGAATACGCTGGTGATTAATAAAGATGCCGAGAAGATCCTTTTGGAATCTTGCAGCCGGTGGTGGTTATCGCAATCATAGGAAAGTACCGGACGGGGAAATCCTATCTGATGAACAAACTGGCCGGGAAAAGAAGCGGTGAGTAATAAATGTGACGCCCAGTGTATATACGTTATATAGGGAATGGATAATGACACCATACATAACGAGGTGTCAGTGCCGCCACCAGGGGGGGGGGTCACTGAATACAGTATATACAGCCAGGCAAGTGACCACATATGTAGTGAGCTCCCCCTAGTGGTGGCTGCAGCTGTCAGAATGATACAAATATACAGTCAGAAAAGCAGATCTCCCCACACACCGGTCCATCGAAAAGTCAATTTATTTCAGTTAATTCAAACCTCATATATTCTATAGATTTATTCCACACAGAGTGATTGATCCCAAGTGTGTATTTCTTTTAAAGGGGTTGTCCAAGTTAATTTTATGTCCTTGGTATGTTTCTAACTAAGCAAATGTAATGTTTTTTCAATGCACTTACTTTAACTTCAGTGGCCCCAGATTTCACTGAGGGTCACATGACTGCTGATGTCAGCTTCTCTCCCTGCTCTGCTGATGTTTCATGCACAAGCAGATAAGAGTCTGTACAGGAGACATCATTGTGCTGACCACACCCCCTGCACTGCCGGCTGCTGCTCTCTGCCTGGGAGCCAAATGCTGAGGAGACAAATGGTGGGCACAGGAGCTGACAGACTAGAGAAGATCTGTAGAGTATTGCACAAGAAAGGTAGGGGAAAGTTCATGTGTGTATCAGCAGTGTCATTGTTCAGCTGGGACTTGTAGTTCTACACATACAACCTGCTGCTGAGTATCCCAGCAGACAGACATGTCACTCAGGGCAGCACTTGTATTCACTCCCTTTGCAGAGCAGGGGGAGGGGCAGAGATTGTTATTACTGCAGGTAAACAAAGGCCAGAAGAGAACCAGGGAAATGAGGAAATATAGATTTTTTTTTGCCTAAAACTTACTGAGCTTAGTTATATATTGCTGCCCATCAGATTTACAGTACTATATATATTTTTTCATAACTCGAACAACCCCTCTAATGTTGATGATTATGGCTTACAGCTAATGAAAACCTAAAAGTCAGAAAAACTGGAATATTGTGAAAAAGTTCAATTTTGTGGCCTCATGGTGTCACACTCTAATCAGTAAATCATAAGCTGCAAAGGTTCCTAAGCCTTTAAAAAGGTCCCTTAGTCTGGTTCAGTAGGCAACACAATCATGGGGAAGACTGAAGACTTGACAGTTGTCCAGAAGACAGTCATTGACACCCTACACAAGTCAAAAAAGGTCATTGCTAAAAAAGCTGGCTGTTCACAGAGTGCTGTATCCAGGCCTATTAATGGAAAGTGGAGTAGAAGGAAAAGTGTAGTAGAAAAAGGTGCTTAAAATTTGTAGTACAACCCAGGTCCATTCACTTGATTGGGAGAGAGCTGTGCCTGTGACATTGGGACAAATGAATCAGAGGCCTAGTTAGAGTCTGCAGCCTTCACTAGAGCAACACCAAGTCAAATACCAATTAGATATTGAGGACCTACCCCAAGGACAGGTCATTAATATTTTACTTTATATTGTAGTTGGAGTCTTCAGATTTCTGTGTCTTATTGGAGTTTGTTTGTGAATCTTTCCAGGTTTTCCTCTGGGATCCAGCATCCAGTCAAAGACCAAAGGGATCTGGATGTGGTGCGTTCCTCACCCTCAGAATCCCGGACAAACCCTTATTCTACTGGATACAGAGGGACTGGGCGACGTGGAGAAGGTGGGTTAAAGCGAATGTCCAGTCCTGGAAGTCATTGAAGGGGTTAAAGGGGTGTTCTGTTTTAAGACACACCACCGCTCTTGTCTCTTGGGTTGTCTCTGGTACAGCAGCTAATTTCCATTTAAGTGATAGAAGCTGAACTACAATACCGTCCTACAAGTGTGGCACATGTTCTGGACACGAATAAAACCGATTTTCCACTTTCAGACAACCCATTACATGGACACTGTTGAATATAAGAAACTTCGTAATATATTGCATCTTATTCGAGAAAAATACCACTTTCTCTGCTTTTCTTGCTCTGCAGGGGGACTGCAAGAACGACGCTTGGATCTTCGCCCTGACAGTTCTGCTGAGCAGTGCCCTCGTGTTTAATAGCTTGGGGACCATTGACCAGCAATCTATGGAGCAGCTACAGTATCCTTTATGTGCTTTACTTTAGGAATGGATTTCATTGTTCACCAGGGGCATGACCCAGAGGCGTAGCTACCAGGGGGGCAGGGGGGGCGACGGCTCCGGGCCCAGTGAGTCAGGGGGGGCCCAGCAAGGATGATTATCAGGCGAATACAAGTGAGCGCTTCCATTATGGTAAGAAAGGTTTTTTATTTTAATCTTATGTGGCTGGGTGGGCTGATCTGAGGTCTGATGGGGAAACAATACGCTGATCTGAGGTCTGATGGGGGCACATTCTGCTGATCTGAGGACTGATGGGGGCACATTCTGCTGATCTGAGGACTGATGGGGAAACAATACGCTGATCTGAGGTCTGATGGGGAAACAATACGCTGATCTGAGGTCTGATGGGGGCACAATACGCTGATCTGAGGTCTGATGGGGGCACATTCTGCTGATCTGAGGACTGATGGGGGCACATTCTGCTGATCTGAGGTCTGATGGGAGCACATTCTGCTGATCTGAGGACTGATGGGGGCACAATACGCTGATCTGAGGTCTGATGGGGGCACATTCTGCTGATCTGAGGACTGATGGGGGCACAATACGCTGATCTGAGGTCTGATGGGGGTACAATACACTGATCTGAGGTCTGATGGGGCACAATACGCTGATCTGAGGTCTGATGGGGCACAGTAGGCTGATCTGAGGTCTGATGGGGGCACAATATGCTTATCTGAGGTCTGATGGGGCACAATACGCTGATCTGAGGTCTGATGAGGGCACATTCTGCTGATCTGAGGACTGATGGGGGCACATTCTGCTGATCTGAGGTCTGATGGGGGTACAATACACTGATCTGAGGTCTGATGGGGCACAATACGCTGATCTGAAGTCTGATGGGGCACAGTAGGCTGATGTGAGGTCTGATGGGGGTACAATACGCTGATCTGAGGTCTGATGGGGGCACATTCTGCTGATGTGAGGTCTGATGGGGGTACAATACGCTGATCTGAGGTCTGATGGGGGCACAGTAGGCTGATGTGAGGACTAATGGGGGCACATTCTGCTGATCTGAGGTCTGATGCGGCACAATACGCTGATCTGAGGTCTGATGGGGGCACAGTAGGCTGATCTGAGGTCTGATGGAGGCACAATACACTGATCTGAGGTCTGATGGGGGCAGGGGACTGTTAGTTTAGTGATGTTCCTTTAACATAGGAGTCCCCTTGTTTTTTACTCCTATTACTCCTATATTTTACTGCATTATATGGTAGAGTATTTACACTAGGGTATGTAGAAAGTCTATTGTACTGTACTTAACAGCATAGATGATCTGGCAGTTTATACAGTCATCTTTCTAATACAATATTATAACCACAACTAGTAGTATGTGCCTGTGAAGTTGGAAACGTGCGTTTGGGAAGCCAATAAGTGGGGGACCCACTCAAGTATGTTTCGCCCCCCCTGTGCTGAACCTCTAGCTACGCCTCTGATGACCTATCCTCAGAATAGGTCATCAAAATCAGATCGGCAGAGGTCCGACACCCCGGCACCCCCGCCGATCAGCTGTTTGAAGAGGAGACGTGCGCCGTATCAACGCTGCCTCCTCTTCACTGTTTAAATGCTGGCCATAACGGAGGTAGTGGTGAGTAGGTGTAATTACACCTCACCGCCCCATTCATTTCTATGGGAAGAATCGCTCTCATACAAGTCTATGGAAGCGATTCTTCCCATAGAAATGAATGGGGCGGTGAGGTGTAATTACACCTACTCACCACTACCCCCGTTACGGCCAGCATGTAAACAGTGAAGAGGAGGCAGCGTTGATACGGCGCGCGCCTCCTCTTCAAACAGCTAATCGGCGGGGGTGCCGGGTGTTGGACCCCTGCCGATCTGATATTGATGACCTATCCTGAGGATAGGTCATCAATATATATAACTCGGAAAACCCCTTTAACTATGAGAGACAAAATGAGAAAACAAATCCAGAAAATCACATTGTCTGATTTTTAAAGAATTGCAAATTATGGTGGAAAATAAGTATTTGGTCACCTACAAACAAGAAGATTTCTGGCTCTCACAGACCTGTAACTTCTTCTTGAAGAGGCTCCTCTGTCCTCCACTCATCACCTGTAGTAATGGCTCCTGTTTGTTATCAGTATAAAAGACACCTGTCCACAACCTCAAACAGTCACACTCCAAACTCCACTATGGTGAAGACCAAAGAGCTGTGGAAGGAGACCAGAAATATAGACCTGGACCAGGCTGGGAAGACTGAATCTGCAATAGGCAAGCAGCTTGGTGTGAAGAAATCAACTGTGGGAGCAATAATACAAGACCACTGATAATCTCCCTCCATCAGGGGCTCCACGCAAGATCTCACCCCGAGGGGTCAAAATGATCACAAGAACTGTGAGCAAAAATCCCAGAACCACATGGGGGACCTAAAGAATGACCTGCAGAAAGCTAGGACCAACGTAACAAAGGCTACCGTCAGTAACACACTATGCCACCAGGGACTCAGATCCTGCAGTGCCAGACGTGTCCCCCTGCTTAAGCCAGTACATATCCAGGCCCGTCTGAAGTTTACTAGAGAGCATTTGGATGTTCCAGAAGAGTATTGGGAGAATGTCATATGGTCAGATGAAACCAAAGTAGAACTGTTTGGTAGAAACACAACTCGTCATGTTTGGAGGAGAGTGAATGCTGAGTTGCATCCAAAGAACACCAGACCTACTGTGAAGCATGGGGGGGGGGCAACATCATGCTTTGGGGCTGTTTCTCTGCAAAGGGACCAGGATGACTGATCCGTGTACATGAAAGAATGAATGGGGCCATGTATCATGAGATTTGCAAACCGCCTTCCACCAGCAAGGGCATTGAAGATGAAACGTGGCTGGGTCTTTCAGCATGACAATGATCCCAAGCACACCGCCAGGGCAACGAAGGAGTGGAAGGAGTGGCTTCATAAGAAGCATTTCAAGGTCCTGGAGTGGCCTAGCCAGTCTCCAGATCTCAACCCCATAGAAAATCTTTGGAGGGAGTTAAAAGTCCGTGTTGCCCAGCGACAGCCCCAAAACATCCGTGCTCTAGAGGAGATCTGCATGGAGGAATGGGCCAACATACCAGCAACAGTGTGTGCCGACCTTGTGAAGACAGAAAACGTCTGACCTCTGTCATTGCCAACAAAGGAGATAGAACAAAGTATTGAGAGGAACTTTTCTTATTGACCAAATACTTATTTTCCACCATAATTTGCAAATAAATTCTTTATGAATCAGACAATGTGATTTTCTGGATTTCTCATGTTGTCTCTCATAGTTGAGGTCTACCTATGATGTCAGTTACAGGCCGACCTCATCTTTATAAGTGGGAGAACTTGGACAATTGGTGGCTGACTACTTTTTTTCCCCATGGTATACATCTACATACACCTACCTATAACATCTACATACACCTACCTATACATCTACACACACCTACCTATACATCTACATACACCTACCTATACATCTACATACATCTACCTATACATCTACATACACCTACCTATACATCTACATACACCTACCTTACTACTACCTACCTAACATCTACATACACCTACCTATACACTACCACTACACCTACCTATACATCTACATACACCTACCTATACATCTACCATCACCTACCTATACATCTACCACACCATATACATCTACAACCCTACCTATACATCTACATACACCTACCTATACAATCTACCATACACCTACCTATACATCTACATACACCTACCTATACATCTACATACCCTACCTATACATCTACATACACCGTACCTATACATCTACATACACCCAACCTATACATCTACATACATCTACCTATACATCTACATACATCTACCTATACATCTACATACACCTACCTATACATCTACACACACCTACCTATACATCTACATACACTACCTATACATCTACATACACCTACCTATACATCTACATACACCTACCTATACATCTACATACACCTACCTATTACATCTACATACACCTTACCTATTACATTTACATACCTACTATACATTACTACACTACCTATACATACACACACCTATAACATACACCTACATACACCTACCTACATATATCTACATACACCTACCTATACATATACATACACCTACTATACAACATACACCTACCTATACATTACACACACCTAACCTATACATCTACATACACCTACCTATACATCTACATACACCTACCTATCTACATACACCTACCTATACATCTACATACACCTACCTATACATCTACATACACCTACCTATACATCTACATACACCTACCTATACATCTACATACACCTACCTATACATCTACATACACTACCTATACATCTACATACACCTACCTATACATCTACATAACCCTAACCTATACATCTACATACACCTACCTATACATCTACATACACCTACCTATACATCTACATACACCTACCTATACATCTACATACACCTACCTATACATCTACATACACCTACCTATACATCTACATACACCTACCTATACATCTACATACACCTACCTATACATCTACATACACCTACCCATACAGCATCTCTTCCTTGACAGTACAATCTCCAGTTATGTGACCGAACTGACAAAACTGATTAAGCTGAAGTCGTCCTCTGAGAAAAAAGACGAGAGCGGCGAATATAAGAGATACTTCCCGTCATTCACCTGGTGCGTCCGAGACTTCACTCTACTACTGGAGAAGGACGGTAAACCCATCACAGAAGACGAGTATCTGATGACATCTCTGGAGATGAAGAGAGGTGACATCTTTCATTTTTAGCTTTAATTTTTATAATATTATTTTTATTGTATTTTTTCTTTTTTATATTTTAATGTATAAACACATAGTATACGCAGGTAGTTATACAGCAGCGATACGACCCGGACATATGCATATCACCATTGACTTTGCCCTCCCACCGCGCCGGCTCCTCTAGAAGACAAACCTGGTGGGTTTTCTTAATCCACGTCTTCAAAGTAGGGGGTGTCTTGTCCTTCCATAAAATTGGAATCAGAAGTCTAGCATTGGAAATGAGATAAGACGGTAAATTGTGAGGTGAGGGTCTAAAGCCTGGTTGTGGGAGCCAGAGGAGCACTAACTCCAGGGTGAGGCCTGTATTGGTGGTTGTAATCTCAATCTCCGACCAGAAATTACAAATCTGCGGACAATGCCACCAAATATCTGATAATGTCCCTGTCTCCAGCACTGATCCCATCTCAGTGACTCTATGTAGTTGGCTTTCTGAAACTGTCTCTCTAAGGTGTGACGCGTCTAGGGCGCCATCGATAGGGATATCAAAAGTTCTCTCCCAATATCATCAGATTTTCCTTAATCCTGTGCAATAACCATCCAATTTGAGAGGGGGGAGGTGTAAAAGTTGGCCACCGTTAGCTTAATGCCCATAACTGTGCCATTTAATATTACGTACCTGCCGTATGGGTCAACCAGAGATTCTGATAGGACAAAAGGGAAGGATCTGTGGAGACCCCACGAGAGGCAGATGAGTGAGTGCTATGAAACCACTGAGAGTAGGGGAGAGGTTAGGGACACGGTGGAAATGTGTTTCCTGTAGCAACAGGCCATCCGGAGGCTGATGTTTTAGGATGCCGACGACCTGTCCCCTATTTTTGGGGTTGTTATGGCCTCAGGCATTAAATAAAATAACTCTAATCCTACCCATTGTGAAGCAGTAGAAGAGGGGCTGTCATCACTGCCAAAAACATTGCAGACATCACATAAAAGAAAAGAAAAAAAAAACATTAATTGTGTACAGCACACATCATGTTTGCCGTAGGGGCCACCCCTGGCCAGGAAAGTCTCAAAACTAAACCAGAGAAACTAGATGCAAACTTAGCCCAGGGTTGACTGTCCACCTGACTTTGCAACAAGGCCCAGCTCGGTCAAGGTCCCTCCGGCGGCTTCCTCTTAGTTCCAGGGGAGAAGTGGGAAACAACCTGCCATGGTTCTTGTGCTGGCAGGGTTGGGAGCCCCGGGTTAAGATAAATGGGAAACCAGGAGGGGATCGGTATCGGGTCTATGTTAAGGGCATCTCACAGTTTAGAAAGGTCAGTCGGAGACCGGATCGCAATTTGGCGGCCATCTTTGACCGTGGCCAGGCCAAAGCGGAAAATCCATCAAACCGGGAGCTTACGTGTTCTCAGCATGTCGGTCAGTGGCTTCAAGATGCGTCTCTTGGTTAAGGTACTCTTGGCCAGATCTTAGAAAAAGACCAGCCTGTGGGACTAAAACGCAATGTCGGGTTCTCTCAGACATCGCAAAGTAAGCCTCCGTGTCCACATAACTGAGTCGGCCACAAATAACATCCCACAGCGGTCGCTTGCTGGAGGGTTTGGTCGCAGGGCTCCGTGGACCTGTTCAATCATGATGTGGAAACCATGGACTGGGCCCACCAAGGAGGAGAATATCTGGCTCACCACTGATGGCAGGACACTCTCTTTTTTCTCTTTCTCTCCCCGAGCTCTGTAACACAATGACAGCAATAGTAAATGATATCTGAGTGAAGCAGACATACATAGCTATGGGTAAAAGCATGGTTGACGGTGTTAACATACAGCACCGACATGTGTTATGCTTTTTGATATTAGAATGTTTAAAAAAAAAACTCAATAATTTTTTTATCCTGATTCCACAGTTTACATGTGGTTGAACACCGCTGTATGGGCATTTGGCAGGGCTCAGAAGGGAAGGAGCACCATATAGTTTTTGGAAGGCAGATTTTGCTGTAATGGTTTTCTGGAGTCATGTCACATTTAAAGGGACCCTGAGGTATCCCTGAAAAGGAAACTCACAAAAATTAACCACATTTAGGAAACTACACCCCTCAAGTAATTTATCGATGGGTTGTACTGAGTATTTTTTACTCCACAGGTGTTTCATAGAACTTAGAAACACTTGAAAATGTTGCGTTAGGGGCAACAGTAGAAAATGCACCCCACAATTTGTTACCCATATTCTCCTGAATACAGCAACACCCTATATGTGGTCGTAAACTGCTGTATGGGCAGATGGTGCCTCATGCCCACATCATTGGGGGTAAGGATGACACCTCTCCACCTTCAGTGCCAGAGCAACAGCACTGAGCAGAAATTAAAGGGGCACCATGCTGCAGCCACATCGTAGTGTTAGCGCTGCTCATGAAAGTGATACGGTCCTTAATCTGACATAAACTTCCAATCATATGGTCCTAACTCTGGTTCCAGGTGTCCTCTCTTCTGTGACTTCCCTGGTGTCCAGTGTACTACAACTCGGAGGCCCCAGTGAGAAGTCTCTAGAAGCTTGTCGGCCTGTTCTCCCCTGAGCAGAGCTGCGCTCACTTACTGTAAGTAACACTGATAACTTATCTCTTCCAGGTACTGACAAGAGAACCCAGGACTATAATTTACCCCGTGGGTGCATTCTACATTTTTTCCACACGCACAAATGTTTCGTATTTGACCGACCGGCGTCAAAGAAAAAACTTCATCGTCTTGAAGAACTAGAAGAAAGTGAATTGGAAGAGGAATTTGTGGAACAGGCAACAATATTCTACAGTTACATGATCAGCAAGAGCCGCGTGAAGACACTGGTGGGAGGAATCGAAGTCACCGGGAGAAGTAAGTCACATAGAGAGGAACATGTGCACGCCCTCCGCACCCCTTAATTTGAGTTACGTAGATGATATTTTTCTAGATGTTGGCATGTAAGGAGGGCTTTTCTGTAGAATGACGCAGACCGTTGCTGTTGAACAGAAGTTATTCATCTGCTTAACAGTCGCATCACTCAACTCTGAGCAGTCCTTGAGTTGGGACCCCACAGCACTCCTGAGGTCCCACTACAGTCCGTGGGCTTCCTGCTGTGGGTCTCTTGGAGGCTACTCTCTCGCTTCAGACAAATTCTCACCCTCTGGTGTCCTCACTGGAACAAATCACTAAGGCTCCCTGCCTAGCTCATTCATCGGGTGATCGGTGGCACCTTCAAACAGGCAGATTGTTTGGAACAACCGTTTTCAAGAACAGTCGTTTCCGATAATCTGCCCAATAATTGGTGTGTCTAAATGCACCTTTAACCCTTACTTTGCTTTGTGTGTGTCTGCATCTGTTTGACTAACGAGTTTATGTCGCTATATAGACCTGAGTGCTCAGTCAGTTTTGGGGATGTCTCTTGTGTGCTATAACCTGCCCTGGTTGAGCAACTTCCATGTCTTGACTTGATCTGTTTGGAATCTGTCTGTGCCTTGTAATGAAGTTTATATCTCAAGTTTGTGTCTGTATTGTGATGGTTATACTCATGTTTGAATTCAGACCTAGTGTCCTAGCCTTTATACAGTATGTGCTCTGCTAGAGTCTTATTGAGCTTATGCATCTGTCTGTGTATGGCAGGTTTGTCCGTGTTCCTGCTGTGTCTGAACAGTGTCCAAGTCCCTAGAGTCTGTGTGTCCTTCTGCATGAAGTCTGTCTGTCTGGGTTCCTGATCCTCTTGTCTGCCAGTGCTCTGTGCCTTGTATTCTGCCTAGTAATGAATTATGCCATGCCTGTGTCTCTGTTTTCACCAGTGTTCCAGTATTTCGGCAGCCATGTATACTGGGTCTATCCCAGGAGGTAGCGGTTTGATCGATAATCCGCTTTGAAGTCAATGTCCCTGTACAGGGGACCATGCCAGGGAGGCACCAGAACACCCTTAGGGTTTGCCCCAACATTAAACCGATTACTGGGTCCACAACCATTGTCTGTATGCATGTCCTAACAGTATCCTGTCTTTGCACTGCACTGTGGAAAGAGTTAATGTACAGCCAGCTAGTACTGAGAGACTTTGGGACTTTCCAGCCTGTGAACTGAGAAGCTAGTAATTTTACATGGCTGTGCAGTGAGTGTAGAGGATGGGAGTGCTGGTGGCCCTGTCTACTCCTTCAGGCCGTCACTACCTGGGGATCGGTGCAGTAAAAAGATGGTGCAAGGAATCAGGCCAGAGGTAAAAGAACAAAAGTCTCTCTTTACTACATGCAAAGGATACGTTTTCTACATCCTGCAGTAGTTTGTAAAAGTGCAATTTCACTCCCCAGATGATGAGGTATGGTGGCAGAAGACGGTACAATAATAGGGAACAGCAATAATTACAAACCCAAAGTTTGCAGATAGCCCCAAGTCTTAGGTACCATGGCTGTCATAACATAACTAGTGCTAGACATCTCTGGCAGGCTGTTCCAGCAGGGATCTGGCATTGCTGGATGCTACCTGATACCCACCGGCCCCCATTATAGTTAATGGGGCCTGATGGCAACGTAGCAGCTTCTGCATTGTCTGAATGCAGAGACATCCGACAGAAACAAAAGCTGTAGTGTGAAACTAGCCTATGTTTTGAAGGGAAAAAAAACACAGCGAACAGTGAACTTTTGACTGTCTTGTTTAGTTGTTTGTGTCTGAAAACTGCTTAGTCATTCCCATTGACTTGTATTCAGGCACATTACAAGTCTATGGAAGTTGTAAACTGCAACATTGTTTCTATTAGGATGGGCTTCTTTACCATCATCCCACCCACTAAAAGGTTCTGGATCAGTTAGAAACTGTATATAAGGAGAGGAGTCAGAGCCCCTAGTGTCTGCGGGTAGGGACCAGTCTTTCGTAGGAGAGATTCTGCCAGACTTCATGAGTCACCAGAAGAATTTGGGGATATGGGGATACCCTGCACAAGCCATAGACCCTGGGCCACCAGCCATTTGACCAAGGTACAGCCTTCTGAGAGATAGAGGGATGGCTAGCTCAGGCCTTTCCTTAGCACAGAACCTTATTCTGCCAGGGAGGCGACTGGAGAAGCCAGCCCTATGCCTCGTCCTAGGGAGGAGACTGGAGAAGCCAGCCCTATGCCTCGTCCTAGGGAGGAGACTGGAGAAGCCAGCCCTATGCCTCGTCTCAGGGAGGAGACTGGAGAAGCTGGCCCTATGCCTCATCCTAGAGAGGAGACTGGAGAAGCCGGCCCTATGCCTCGCCTCAGGGAGGGGTCTGGAGAAGCCAGCTCAGTGCACTGCCTGTATTGTTTTGCACCTGAATCCCTCCAGTAAAGAAGCCCCCTGGTTACTACAGACCCTGACTCTCTGGACTTAGTCCTGATTGGGGTGCACCACGCCTTACCAACATGTGGTGACGCCTCAACAGTGTCCAGGGGACCCAACGTAGCCTTGGGGGCAACTCCAAACCCAGTCACTGCAAAAATACAAATCAATGGTTGCACAATGATCAACATTGCATCTTTACTTGTGTGTTCCAGTGTTAGCGGTTCTCGCTGACTCCTACGTGAAGGCGATTCAGAGCGGAACAGTTCCCTGCATAAAGAACGCGGTTCTGGCTCTGTCCGAGATTGAGAACACAGGAGCTTTACAAGACGCAACGTCCAAATATGAACGTGAGATGGACAACAATGTCCTGAGGTTCCCGACGGAGACACAGCAAGAATTCCTGAACCTGCACATGGAGTGTGAGAAAAAGGCCATCAAAGTCTTCCTGGGACGTTCATTCAAAGATAAGGATCAAAAATATCAACACAAGCTTAAGGTCAGTCCTAGATCAAGATGTCCCCAAAATTGTTCACCTCTCAAACCACATCATTAGAAAACTGCTCCAGACTCCAGCATTGAAGACCATCAGTTGTGTGAACTGACAGATATCAATATAGTTG
Organism: Rhinella marina; assembly: GCA_900303285.1. NCBI lineage: Eukaryota > Metazoa > Chordata > Amphibia > Anura > Bufonidae > Rhinella > Rhinella marina. The sequence goes on along the minus strand of ONZH01007984.1, from coordinate 93,498 downwards.
GTTCTAAACATTCTGAATGTTATCGATATGGAAATTAGTACATACCAGACAAAGCCAAGAAGACACCAATCTGTAGACCACTGTTTCTTGTTCCTCTTCATCGGTGTCATGAATGGTATCAGTTGGCTGCATAAAATGTCTTAGATACAGGTATATCTCATGTATTGGTAAATCTCTGACAATGCCAAGGATAATCCATTCTAGAACAGTGGCCACCCTTCTGTCGTAGCAAAGGGCATTATGGGGATTGACTATGGCAAGAAACTTCCCTATGATACCTCAAAAAAAAAAAATTAATCTTTGTCAAAAAGTTTCGAAAGTTACTGCAGATCGTTTGTATTCACCACAGAGCTCAATAGGTTGGGCCACCACTTATGATTCCAGCTCAGCCTGGTGCAGCATACTGATGGTTTCCAGGATTATTATTTCAATTTTTTTCCTTTTTTTTTTAAATTTTTAACTTTTTTTAACAGGAACTGATTGATAATAAAATGAACGAATACTCCATGAAGAATCACATGGCTTCAAGAGATTTCTGCAAAAAACTTCTCCAAGAGCTAAGTGTGACTATGCAGGAGGACATATTGGCCGGAAGATATTCCATACCCGGAGGCCACAAATTGTATTTAACGGAGAAGCTTAAGGTTATGGAAGCTTACAACGTAACACCTGGAAAAGGCATGAAGGTAAAATAAGGATCACCATCAGTGACCTTCCAAACATCGCCGGGGTTGTCTTCTAACCCGTCTTCGCTCCTGCTTAAGGTTAAGTCTTTCATCCTCTATGACTCTATGTCTCTCCTTCTCCTGGTCCTGTAGATGGCTTCCTAGCACATTTAGCTTGTTTCTAGGGAAAGCCACAATTTGGAAAGCTCCTGTGTAGATCAGACAAGCCCTCACCCATCAAATTCCTTTGGACCCTCGGATGACATATGGTGTTTACCAAGATACCGCCATTCCCGTTCTGTAGTGTGATCTGCAGACAATGTGATGATTTCCTACATATAGATGTCCATTTGAGTGTGGACATATGGCTTTACTCCCAGCACATGGTGGTCTGCAAGGCTAAATCCAGCAATATTTGGGGCAATACTTAAAGAAGAACTCCCGCAAAAAAATTATTAGTTATTCCATGTCCTGCTAGAAAGGTACATGATGTAATCTGTAGTGAATGTCATTTTCTTACCAGTGTCTGTATTTTTGACTTACTGTATATCATCCTGAAGTTCCTTATCTGTGTCATGTGACCAGCAATCAGACTCTCCAACTGACACAGAGACTTATGTGTCGACAGGAAGTCTATTTCTCTATGTATTCCTATGGGAGCCTCACTTTCAGTCTCATAGAATGAATAGAGCAGTAACTGGCTTCCTGTCCTGGGTCAGTTGGAGGTCAGGGAGTTAGTCACATGACCCAGCTACAATTAGAAGAGAGGGGATAACTCACAGATACAGTCTCTGATGAGAAGATTACATTCACTACAGATTATATCATGCACCTTTCTAACAGGTCAGAGAATAAAAATATTTGCGGGAGTTCTTCTTTAATAAACACTAGGGCCAAACAGTGATTCAACAGAAAGCCAGAACTTCTGCCAAACAAATAACAATAATGTGAAATTCCTGTTTGTCTGGAGCGTCCCCTTCACAGATATGAAATTCCATGCAATGTGTGAGGAGTAGGTCAGGGGGACACAAATGACACAGACAAAGTGAGGCCCTGACACTCCTCCCAAACCACTGTCCCTGCCTTTTGGGGGAACCCGGCTCCTTAACAGGCCGGCCCCAACCGAAGACTGCAATTACACTGAAGAAAGTGGAACACGAGACAAACAACCAAAACAAAACACAAGTAGGAACAACCCTAAATAGGTCAGGAACTAAAGGGGGTAAAAGGAAACGGAACCAAGCAAGGAATAAACAGAGGATAACACAAAAGGTAGGTAACAGCAACAGAAACCAGGGAAAAAGGTACAGAGTCACTGGAATACCGGATAAACACATAGTAGCTAACTTAGGCACAAGGCTCTATAGTAGGCACAGATGAATGGCGAGTGTGAAACTAAATAGTGGGTAGAGTCCCAGCCCCAAGGCGTGATAGGAGCAGGGATCCCAGCCACACCCTGAATGGACCAAAATTACTGGCAGGGACGCCTGCCAGTAAAACTAGCAAGACTAGCCAAACCTTTAACCCTATAGGAACCTATGTGTTACAAGAGGATTTTCTGGCTTGCACTCGGGATGAGCGCCGCATAGCGTCAGGACACGGGAACGCCCGCACCTGCCCAACATCCGCTGGAGGGCCGCAGCGCCCCCGAATCCTGACACAATGCTTGAAAAAACCCTAAAAAACCAGTCAAGAGGGTCTTTATTCAGGTGAGTTGACCCAATGCCCCCACGTAACCAATCTCACTTTCATCAACCACAGGCTCTTGAAGTGATGCAGGAGTACATCTCCGAGAAGAAGGACATTGAAGCTGCCATCATCCAAGCAGACAACACCCTGACTGAGAAAGAGAGACAGCTAGCAGGTGAGAGACGGGCGGCTCCTGAAACTTGCAAATTGAATGGTCATTGCTTTATTATATGACTCACTAGCTGAAGGATCTGGCTTCTCCCGGGCATATTTCATCTATTTTATTTAATGTTTGTGAGTGTTTTTAAAATATATATTCAGTATCCACTATAACAGTGACCTCTACAGCACCCCGCCCCCTTAACAGTGACCTCCACAGCCCCCCACCACTTAACGCTGACCCCCCACAGTGCCCTGTCTCCTTAAAATGGGACCTCCACAGCATCCCACCCCCTTAACTTTAACCTTTCACAGCAGCCTGCCCCTTTAACAGTGAGTTCCAGAGCACCCCACCACCTTGACAGTGACCTCACCAGGGGCCCACCCCTTTAACAGTGACCTCTACAGCACCTGCCCCTTAACACTGATGATAGGTTACAGTCCCCTTAACTGACCTCCACCATTCCCGGCCCCTTTAACAGAGACCTCCACAGCGACTGCCCCTTTAACAGTGACTTCACAGTACCCCGCTGCCCCTTTAATAGTGGCCTCCACAGTTTCCTCCTCCCTTAACAGTGACCTCCACAGCGGCCTACCCCCTTAACAGTAACATCAAAAGCACCCTCCCCTTTAACAGTGATCTCCACAGTGGCCACCCCTTTATTAGTGACCTCCACAGTACCCGTCTCGTTAACATTGATTTCCACAATAATCCTCCCCCTTAACAGTGACCTCCACAGCGGCCGCCCCTTTATTAGTGACCTCCACAGTACCCCATCTCCTTAACCATGATTTCCACAACACCCTGCCCCTTAAGAGTGACCTCTACAGCAATCTGCCCCTTAACACTGACCTCCATAGCGGACCGTCCCCTTAACTGTGACCTCCACATCAGCCTGCCCCTAGGGTGGCCAGAGGTCTGGTTTTAAGCTGGACAGTCCGGCTTTCAGACTCCCTGTCCTCCGTCATGCCCAGGGCCTGGATGGACACAGGGATGTCCTTTTGAACAGCTCACTCTCAGACAGCAGCACTGTGCAGTCTGAGCAATGAGCTGCAGGCAGCAAGTCACCCTCCTCTCTCCCCTGCACCTGACAGAAGGTGATTTTTACCTTCATTTTTTCAATCCCTGTTGGCTGCGGAGTGGAAGGAGGCATGGCATGATCAGATCAGGGGTGTGGCTTAGCGGGATATGGGGGCAGGGTTTTTAAGTCCTGTGACCTCCATAGCACTCCACTCCCTTAATAGTGTCATCCAGAACGCCCTGCACCTACAGGAGTGAAGAAAAATGGCTGGGTTGTGATGGAAACCTGGTGAAAAACTGTGTGCATGTGGAGACTGAAGGACTAAGAGCTTCTATTGGCTAATAAGGGACATGTGACTGTGTGTATGGCAGTTGGGATATGAGGAGAAAGACCTGCTTGCTTCTATTGGCTAATGTAGCTCATGTGATGTGCCATATTTGCATTTTTTTGGGAATATCTCAGGAACGGTACATCCTAGAGAGCTGAGACCCGGTATAAAACCTTCCCGGACACATGATGTACCGAATTCGTGTGCCGAATTTCATAATTGTAAATGCAATGGTGCGGATTACTTTAGCGGACATACATACACACACACTCAGCTTTATATATTAGATTGATTGATGTCTTAGGAATTTCGTACTTGGTAAAGTGAAGGCATCATGACCCTAATGGGCCGGATGCAAAATGGGGCGGCCACTGTGCAGAAGCTGCTGCATGACTCCATGCACCTGAATCCAGATGACTGGAAGTGTCGCTGTGAAGGGGCCACATTGGTAAATCGGGACTGGTGGGGATCCTGGCACTGTGATGTCATCATTATTATTACTGTTTATTTGAAAGCACCATTAATACCATGAAGAGGGGTGGTCATGTGGCTGTATGGAGGCAGCATGCTTATTGCAGGTGGTAGGCTTACCTGAGGAGGTGGCTTTCAGGTACCCTTGAAGGTTTGGATTTTGGAGGAAAGTCTGATGTGCTGAGGTAAAAAATTCCAGAGTAGAGGAGAGGCACGGGAGAAATCTGTAGAGGATTGTGTGAGGAACAGGAGAGAACAGAGAAGGAGGTCCTGAGGGGATTGGATATTACATGTGGGTATGTAGCTGGAAAGCAGGTCAGAGATGTACGGAGCGGACCGGTTGTGGACGACCTTACACATTATTAGTATCTTCAACTGTGGGGGAACCAGTGAAGGGATTGGCAGAGGAGAGCAGCAGAAGAGAAATGATGGGAGAGGTGGATTAACTGGGCCGTGAAGTGGAGGATAGATTGTAGGAGTGTGAGAGCGCTGGATGGGTGGTCACAGAGGAGGATGTTGCAGTAGTCCAGGTGGGAGATGTTGAGGGCGTGCACTAGTATTTTAGTTGACTCAGAGGTGAGGAAGGAGCGAATACAAGAGATGTTCTTGAGTTTAAAGCAGCAGGTGGAGTTGAGGGTGTGAATGTGTGGACAGGGCAGAATCAAATCTTACCCCCAGGCGGTGGGCCTGCAAGACTGGAGAAAGCCTGGTGCTGGTAACCGTAATAAATAGATCAGGAAGGGGGGCTGAGAGACATGGTGGGAAGATGATGAAGTCTGTTTTCTCCATGTTCTGTTTTAAGAAGAGGAAGAGAAGAATGAAGATATAGCTGACACAAGGGATTCTGAGTATATTTGAGTGTCACCATAGTGGTGGTAGTGGAGGCCATGGGACTCTCTGAGCTGTCCCAGTCTGAACGTATAAATGGAGAAAAGTAGGTGAACTAGGACAGAGCCTTGAGGGACACCAACCGATAGGTGGAGTGATCAGGAAGTAGTGTATGAATGGGAAATGCTGAAAGTTCTGTTGGTGAGGTAAGAGGAGATCCAGGTCAGGTTTCCGATGCCGAGTCAAGAGAGGGTTTGTAACCGGAGAGAGTGATCAACAGTGTCAAAGGCAGAGGACAGGTCAAGAAGGAGGAGGATGAGTAATGGAGAAGGCAGAGGACAGGTCAAGAAGGAGGAGGACAGAGTAATGGAGAAGGCAGAGGACAGGTCAAGAAGGAGAAGGACAGAGTAATGGAGAAGGCAGAGGACAGGTCCAGGAGGAGGAGGACAGAGTAATGGAGAAGGCAGAGGACAGGTCCAGGAGGAGGTGGACAGAGTAATGGAGAAGGCAGAGGACAGGTCCAGGAGGAGGAGGACAGAGTAATGGAGAAGGCAGAGGACAGGTCCAGAAGGAGGAGGACAGAGTAATGTAGAAGGCAGAGGACAGGTCCAGGAGGAGGACAGAGTAATGTAGAAGGCAGAGGACAGGTCCAGGAGGAGGAGGACAGAGTAATGTAGAAGGCAGAGGACAGGTCCAGAAGGAGGTGGACAGAGTAATGTAGAAGGCAGAGGACAGGCCAAGAAGAAGGAGGACAGAGTAATGTAGAAGGCAGAGGACGGGTCCAGGAGGAGGACAGAGTAATGTACAAGTCAGAAGAAAAGGTCAAGGAGGAGGAGGACAGAGTAATGTAGATGGAAGAGGACAGGTCCAGGAGGAGGAGGACAGAGTAATGTAGAAGGCAGAGGACAAGTCTAGAAGGAGGAGCACAGAGTAATGTAGAAGGCAGAGGACAGGTCCAGAAGGAGGAGCACAGAGTAATGTAGAAGGCAGAGGACAGGTCCAGGAGGAGGAGGACAGAGTAATGTAGAAGGCAGAGGACAGGTCCAGGAGGAGGACAGAGTAATGTAGAAGGCAGAGGACAAGTCTAGAAGGAGGAGGACAGAGTTATGTAGAATGCAGAGGACAGGTCCAGGAGGAGGAGGGCAGAGTAATGTAGAAGGCAGAGGACAAGTCTAGAAGGAGGAGGACAGAGTTATGTAGAATGCAGAGGACAGGTCCAGGAGGAGGTGGACAGAGTAATGTAGAAGGCAGAGGACAGGTCCAGGAGGAGGAGGACAGAGTAATGTAGAAGACGGAGGACAGGTCCAGGAGGAGGAGGACAGAGTAATGTAGAAGGCAGAGGACAGGTCAAGAAGGAGGATAGAGTAATGTAGAAGGCAGAGGACAGGTCCAGGAGGAGGAGGGCAGAGTAATGTAGAAGGCAGAGGACAAGTCTAGAAGGAGGAGGACAGAGTTATGTAGAATGCAGAGGACAGGTCTAGGAGGAGGAGGACAGAGTAATGTAGAAGACGGAGGAAAGGTCAAGAAGGAGGAGCACAGAGTAATGTGGAAGGCAGAGGACAGGTCAAGAAGGAGGACAGAGTAATGTAGAAGGCAGAGGACAGGTCAAGAAGGAGGACAGAGTAATTTAGAAGGCAGAGGACAGGTCCAGGAGGAGGAGGGCAGAGTAATGTAGAAGCAGAGGACAAGTCTAGAAGGAGGAGGACAGAGTTATGTAGAATGCAGAGGACAGGTCCAGGAGGAGGAGGGCAGAGTAATGTAGAAGGCAGAGGACAAGTCCTAGAAGGAGGAGGACAGAGTTATGTAGAATGCAGAGGACAGGTCCAGGAGGAGGTGGACAGAGTAATGTAGAAGGCAGAGGACAGGTCCAGGAGGAGGAGGACAGAGTAATGTAGAAGACGGAGGACAGGTCCAGGAGGAGGAGGACAGAGTAATGTAGAAGGCAGAGGACAGGTCAAGAAGGAGGATAGAGTAATGTAGAAGGCAGAGGACAGGTCCAGGAGGAGGAGGGCAGAGTAATGTAGAAGGCAGAGGACAAGTCTAGAAGGAGGAGGACAGAGTTATGTAGAATGCAGAGGACAGGTCCAGGAGGAGAAGGACAGAGTAATGTAGAAGGCAGAGGACAGGTCCAGGAGGAGGAGGTCAGAGTAATGCAGAAGGCAGAGGACAGGTCCAGGAGGAGGAGGACAGAGTAATGTAGAAGACGGAGGACAGGTCCAGGAGGAGGAGGACAGAGTAATGTAGAAGGCAGAGGGCAGGTCAAGAAGGAGGATAGAGTAATGTAGAAGGCAGAGGACAGGTCCAGGAGGAGGAGGGCAGAGTAATGTAGAAGGCAGAGGACAGGTCCAGAAGGAGGTAGACAGAGTAATGTAGAAGGCAGAGGACAGGCCAAGAAGGAGGAGGACAGAGTAATGGAGTAGGCAGAGGACAGGTCAAGAAGGAGGTGGACAGAGTAATTTAGAAAGCAGAGGACAGATCAAGATGGAGGAGGACAGAGTAATGGAGAAGGCAGAGGACAGGTCCAAGATGGAGGAGGACAGAGTAATGTAGAAGGCAGAGGACAGGTCCAAGATGGAGGAGGACAGAGTAATGTAGAAGGCAGAGGACAGGTCCAGGAGGAGGAGGACAGAGTAATGTAGAAGGCAGAGGACAGGTCCAGGAGGAGGAGGACAGAGTAATGTAGAAGGCAGAGGACAGGTCAAGAAGGAGGAGGACAGAGTAATTTAAAAAGTAGAGGACAGGTCAAAAAGGGGATGCACAGAGTAACGGCGATAAGCTTTGACAACTAGCAGATAATTTCTGACGTTGGTTAGGGTGGTTTCAGTGGAGTGGTTGAGTCTGAAGCCGGATTGTAGTAGATCAAAAAGTGAGTTGGATGAGGGATGGAAAGACAGGTCAAGGTGGACATGTTGTTCTAGGATTTTTGATGCAAACGGATTTAGTGAGATGAGATGATGGCTGGATAAAGAGAATGAGTTTAGAGCGGGCTCCTTGAGTATGGGTGTGATGGTGGCGTGCTTAATGGGTAGTGAAGACATCTGCTGGATGGGATAACTATAGTGGTAAAGTAATGGATGAGATGGGATGAGATTGGGTCAGGAGCACAGGTGGTGAGGTGTTATTTGGAGATGAAGGTGGAGAACCTTTCTTCAGTGATGGTTGTAAACTGGGTTATGTGAGAAGAGAACTGAGTAGTATATGAGGCAAAGTCTTCACCGGGGATGAGGGGTGTGGGAATGAGTACCGGGGGACGGAGTGGAGAGGTAAAGGTTGTGGGAAACAGACGAGACCAAAGCTGTGAAGTAGTCCTATGCAGAAGAGATGAGTGCAGATGAGATGACGTCTTCTAAGAGTGGGTTTACTTTCAGCATCATTCTGCAGTTCTGGAAGCTTGTCTCAGTCTTTTTGATTGGTGCGTGTGCCAGGGATGTCGATGGATTTGCCAAGTACTGTTGTGTATAAGGGGGCGAATGAGTCAAGGGCTGAAGTACAGTGGGGAAAAAAATATTTAGTCATCCACCAATTGTGCAAGTTCTCCCACTTATAAAGATGAGGTCGGCCTGTAATTGTCATCATAGATAGACCTCAACTGTGAGAGACAAAATGAGAAATCCAGAAAATCATTGTCTGATTTTTAAAGAATTTATTTGCAAATTATGGTGGAAAATAAGTATTTGGTCAATAAGAAAAGTTCCTCTCAATACCTTGTTATATCTCCTTTGTTGGCAATGACAGAGGTCAGACGTTTTCTGTCTTCACAAGGTTGGCACACACTGTTGTGGTATGTCGGCCCATTCCTCCATGCAGATCTCCTCTAGAGTACTGATGTTTTGGGGCTGTCGCTGGGCAACACGGACTTTCAACTCTCTCCAAAGGTTTTCTATGGGGTTGAGATGTGAAGACTGGCTAGGCCACTCCAGGACCTTGAAATGCTTCTTATGAAGCCACTCCTTTTGTTGCCCTGGCGGTGTGCTTGGGATCATTGTCATGGTGAAAGACCCAGCCACGTTTCATCTTCAATGCCCTTGCTGATGGAAGGAGGTTTGCACTCAAAATCTCACGATACATGGCTCCATTCATTCTTTCATGTACACGGATCAGTCGTCCTGGTCCCTTTGCAGAGAAACAGCCCTAAAGCATGATGTCGCCCCCATGCTTCACAGTAGGTATGGTGTTCTTTGGATGCAACTCAGCATTCACTCTCCTCCAAATGTGACGAGTTGTGTTTCCACCAAACAGTTCTACTTTGGTTTCATCTGACCATATGACATTCTCCCAATACTCTTCTGGAACATCCAAATGCTCTCTAGCAAAGTTATGTTGGTCCCAGCTTTCTGCAGGTCATTCACTAGGTCCCCCGTGTGGTTCTTGTGATCATTTTGACCCCACGGGGTGAGATCTTGTGTGGAGCCCCTGATGGAGGGAGATTATCAGTGGTCTTGTATTATTGCTCCCACAGTTGATTTCTTCACACCAAGCTGCTTGCCTATTGCAGATTCAGTCTTCCCAGCCTGGTGCAGGTCTTTGTTTCTGGTGTCCTTCCACAGCTCTTTGGTCTTCACCATAGTGCAGTTTGGAGTGTGACTGTCTGAGGTTGTGGACAGGTGTCTTTTATACTGATATCAAACAGGAGCCATTACTACAGGTGATGAGTGGAGGACAGAGGAGCCTCTTACAGAAGAAGTTACAGGTCTGTGAGAGACAGAAATCTTCTTGTTTGTAGGTGACAAATACTTATTTTCCATCATAATTTGCAAATAAATTCTTTAATAATCAGACAATGTGATTTTCTGGATTTCTCATGTTGTCTCTCATAGTTGAGGTCTACCTATGATGTCAGTTACAGGCCGACCTCATCTTTATAAGTGGGAGAACTTGTACAATTGGGTTTATAGCCCAGAGGGGCACTTTAAGACATAGTGGATGAGAATGTAAGAAGATTGTGGTTAAGAGGGGGAGAGGAGGTAGGTACAAGGTCTAGCGTCCATCTCTGTGGGTGGCTGTGGAGAACATTGTGAGTGAGCCAAAGGAGGAAGTAAAGGGCCCTTTACACTGACCAAGAATCCTATGAACGCTCGTCAGTGATTATCTGACGGTGTAAAGGTAGCAGATCGTACTGTACATGTAAATGCAGCGGTCTCCTTTACTAACGAGCAGGCAATCGCCGGGAAGGAACACTTCTTTCTCGACGATCGATTGCAAAATTGGCCCGTGTAAAGAGCCTTAAGATATAGGAGTTTGGAGACAAGTTGGGATGTTGAACTCCCTCATGATGATGGTAGAACACCGGGGATATGTGCTTAGCATTAATGATCGCATTTCCTCTATTTTAGAGGAGCGGGCTCAAGCTGAAAACGCAGAAAGAGAAAGAAAAATTATGGAACAGAATAACCTGGAGCTGAAGCAACGCATGGACGACCAGAACCGGAGCTTCGAGCAGCATAAACAAATGCTGATGGACAAGATGGAACAAGTGAGGAAGATGATGCAGCAGGAGAACGAACTGCTGATTGCTCGGAAGCAACAGGTAGAGTATCGTGGAGCTCGGTTACTTGGATTTTGTAGACATCAGCAGGATTCAGTGGGGCCAATTAATAAAGCAGCCTCCTGAAAGCTTTAAAGGGGATGTCCGGGATTTTACAAGTGAAGACCTATCCTCAGGATAGGCTATCACTGTCTGATTGGAGTGGGTCCCGATACCTCACATCCCGCAGATCAGCTGTTCTCCATCCACTGTGTAATGGACAAAGCTGGTTACCATTCACCTCAACGGTAGCAGCTCTACGGTACCCACCAGGCGGTGGACTAAGTTGTGTAGTTTCGGCACTTACTTCCAGTGCCACAGCTACTGCAGAACAGCTGGACAGTTGGGGTGCGGGGTATCAGACCCCTGCCGTCCAGATATTGATGGCCATCACTTGTAATATCCTGGACAACCCTTTTAAAGGGGTTCGCCAGGAATTAAGAACATAATAAAATTACTAAAAATATGTAAATATTACTTCATTATAAATATATTCCCAAATACTTTTCATTAGTTATAATGGCTCGATTTATCTGTGGAGCAATCATTAGGAGAAACAAAATGGCCGCCGTCCTATTAGTACACACAGAACCTGTCCTAATCACACAGCAGGACAAGTTACTTCACAACACTGAGGTAAAGAGCCGCCTCATCCTCCTCTCTGCTTGTCAGGGATTATGATCCTGAATACAGATGATAAGGTCTTCAGCTGAATCTCTTTGGAATTTAGTTCATGAGGAGACATGAAGTACAGAGAGGACGGACAGGACAGATTGTAGTAATGGAGACTGCATACAAGAGCTGCTGCTCATTATCCCCACCTGCTCTAATGTCTCCTCGTGAACTCAATTCTTTCAGAGATTCTGCTGAAGATCTTATCATCTGTATTCAGGACCATGATGTTACGGACATTCCTGTGACAGGTAACAGGAGGTCTGTCGGATTGGCAACACGTGGTGTAATCTGACATGTTTTCCCTTTTTGTTGTTGGTTTTTACCACACCCTTTTCCCTCAGGTGTTCCTGGTGTGGTAATTGTCCCTCCCCTATTTATTGCTTCTTCTCCCACTATTCCTTGCGGTTTATAGCTTCAGTGTTGTGGTGGAGAGCAGTAGTTTGGTTCTCAGCTGAGATCCTGGAGCCTCCATTTCTTCATTGAAAGATAAGTTTCCTTTTCCCTTCCCTGTTGTTTTGTTATTAGGCCTAAGGGAGACTCCTGTTCATCCTTCCTTTTGGAGGAACAGGTAGACTCATCCCTGTCATTAGTTCCAGGGTCCTATAGGGTCAGTTTGGTGTTTAGGTTCCTGTGTATGAACTTGCCTACCTTTGAGGCCTGTTCATACTGCTAGATAGACAGGAATTGAGCCAGGGTTTCATATAGGAGGTGTCCATCTTCCTTCCCTAGTTTCTAGGCCTAATCTCCTTTCCCTCCTATGCTCGGTTTGGTCCCCCCCCCCCCCCCCCGCGCGTGACACACAATCTTTGACAAGCAGAGCAGAGAGGAGGATGAGGCAGCTCTTTACCTCAGTGTTGTAAAGTAACTTGTCCTGCTGTGTGATTAGGACAGGTTCTGTGTGTACTAATAGGACGGCGGCCATTTTATTTCTCCTAATGATTGCTCCCCAGACAAAACGAGCCATTATAAGTGATGAAAGGTATTTGGGAATATATTTATAATAAAGTAATATTTAAAGGGGTTATCCCACGAATAATGTAAAAAATGAAAATCAGACATCATATAGTACATGACAACCTCTTTTTAACAAAGCTAGAACCAGCCCTGTACCACACATGGATCCAGAGATCTCCCCATTCATTGCTCTGCTAGATTCATATCAAGCTGACAGCTCGGGGAGTGTCTTTTCTGCTGCAGCTAAGGGGGCGTGTCTCAGCTCTCCCTATCACAGCTCAGGAGACAGTTAAAATTTGAAACTGAGCATGTGCGGCCTGCTCAGTGACCAGGTCAAAGAAATAAGAAATTAAGTGGTCCTATACAGATACATTTTATTGAATAACTCAGTAGCTGTACAAAATATTTAATTACATGCAATTACAAAAGTATTAAAGGGGTTGTCTCATCTTGACTAATGGGGGCATATCGCTAGGATATGCCCCCATTGTCTTATAGGTGCGGGTCCCACCGTTGGGACCCGCACCTATATCGAGAACGGGGCCCCGCAAGGTGGTGGCTGGAGGACTCCGGTCCGGCCACCACCAAGCCGGCTCCCCATAGAAATGAATGGGAGCGCACCGCGCTTGCGCGGCCACCGCTCCTATTCATTTCTATGGAGCCGACGGAAATAGCCGAGCCAGCGCTCGGCTATCTTCGCCGGCCACATTGAAAATGAATGGAGGCGGCTGCGCATGCGCAGTGCGCCCCCGTTCGCTTTCGGGGCCCCGTTCTCGATATAGGTGCGGGTCCCAGCGGTGGGACCCGCACCTATAAGACAATGGGGGCATATCCTAGCGATATGCCCCCATTAGGCAAGATGAGACAACCCCTTTAAGATCCAGATGCTGGTTTGAAAACTGTAGAATATTTTTCGTGGGACAACCCCTTTAAGTATTTTCATTTTCTTATTTCCCGGAGAACCCCTTGGTTTATGTTTCTGTAGCTTTGGTAAATCTAATCTTAATTCTTTTTTTACCTCCATTTTAGGAGATGCAACAACTGAGTGCAGCTTTTCAAGACCAAATAACAGCCCTTCAAGGCGAAATCAGAAAGTTACAGAAACGAAAGCGGCGCAGAGTATGTCTGATAATGTAAACCTTTAAGTTCCTTTGCAAAACGTAAAAATATCGATGCAGCGAAGATCCAATAATCTGGAGCCCAATGGTTTGGATTTCCTTCTAATCCTGAATTAGAGAAGAAAGGTCCCAATGGATGGTCTGACCGTCCCTAAATTGGACACTGGTGGGACATTACGGTGGTCCAGACATTGATACATACAGTACAGTCTACTCAGAGCAGTAAGGAGTTGGGCAAATGTAGGCAAATCAAATGAGAAGAAGGTTAGATCTTCAGGCTGAGTGTATAATTCTAGATTTATACTGCAGTTGGGCATCCTGTTCAGTGTAGATGCTGCGGGGTGATCCCAACGTACCGCGTCTATAGACCTTCAGACACTGAGGATTCCTTTTTATACCGTAGTTTTGCTAATATTTGTAGGTTTATCAGATGTACAGGGTCGGCCATTTCTATGGATACATCTAAATAAAATGGGAATGGTTGGTGATTTTAACTTGTGGCACATTAGTATATGGGAGGGGGAAACTTTTCTAGATGGGTGGTGACCATGGCGGCCATTTTGAAGTCAGACATTTTGGATCCAATGGGAAGAGGAAACTGTTTATCCAGGAATGCTAGAGCAAGATGGTCACCACCACATTATGGGTGTCAGGTCCGAGCACTCCTAGATGAACAGTTTCCTGGAAAGTGGATTGGTGGTCGTTGTGGGCCAGTGGAATGGCCCCCAAGGTCTCCCCATCTGACCCCCTTAGACTTTTATCTTTGGGGTCATCTGAAGGCAATTGTCTATGCTGTGAAGATACGAGATGTGCAGATACTGGAAGCCTGTGCTAGCATTTCTTCTGCGGTGTTGCTATCAGTGTGTAAAGAGTGGGAGAAGAGGGTTGCATTGACAATCCAACACAATGGGCAGCACTTTGAACACATTTTATAAGTGGTCAGAAACTTGCAAATAACTCATGAGAGAATAAAGTTACGTTAAAACCAAGCACACCATTGTTTGTCTTGTGAAATTCTCAATAAGATTGATGTGTCACATGACCCTCTTCCCATTGGATCCAAAATGGCCGACTTCAAAATGGCCGCCATGGTCACCACCCATCTTGAAAAGTTTTCCCCTCCCATATACTGATGTGCCACAAACAGGAAGTTAATATCACCAACCAATCCCATAGTATTTAGGTCTATCCATATAAATGGCCCACCCTGTACACAGCTGTATTGGCATCAGGTTATATATGGCTCACACTAGGCCATAAAATTGCCAAATCTTAGTTTACATCACCCTATAAATTTATAATCACTGTAACCTGGAGACGCTTAAAAACAAAGTAACAAATTCTTTATTACATATCACTGCTAATAAAAAGAGGGGAAACTGTGATAGAAACTGTGTCCTGTGATCAGGAGACTTCAGCCCCTCACACCTCCGCCTTACAGTATATCAGGATACGGCTCTTCTACGAGGTTACTAATAATAACCCTGTCAGACTGTGTAGACTCTTCTCCTGTTTCCACATTAACCCGACTGGTTACAGAGACGAACAGAGAACGCGGTGTAACTCTTCCCTGTGTCTCTTCTTAATGAGGCCGGGAACTCCACTCTTCCTGCGTTAACATGCAGCTGGAGCCAGGGGTGTAACTACCGTAGCAGCAGACCATGTGACTGCTATGCGGCCCAGGACAAGAGGCGGCCCAGTCTTAGTTGGGATCATCTCCTCTTCTACTGGGGGTGAACACTTGGTCAGGACTCTGCCCTCTAAAGGAACAACTTTTAGCAAATGAGGCCGTGGAAAAATGGCCTAAGGGTCACTGAAAGGGGTTTAGGCAGAAACCCTTCTGTCCTGTGTGGGGGGCCCGGGTCTGATCCTTGTTATGAGGGCCTTACTTCACTATGTATGCCACTGGCTGAAACTAGAGATGAGCAAATCTATTCACCAATTCATTGATTCTTATCGAATCTTGGAAATTTTCAGCTGCGAAGCAAATCCGAATATTAGGTTATTCGCTCCATTAAGATTCAAAAATGTTCCTAAGGCTTTCTACGCATTCGCTACGTACTTGTCCGATAAATTGTATGCTAATGCTACGTATAAGTTACTCTATATGCTGTTACGTACGAATTCAATTACTTAGCAAACGTTTACTGTTAGTTTGTTATTCGTGTGGCAAAAGCCCGGGAAGAAAGCGGTCACCTGACCTTGTGGGCAGGGCTTGCTCTGATTGGCTCAGGCTCGGTAAGCCAGTGACGCATCACTTCTGCTGTGACTGCTGAGACGAGCAGAAGCACTGTGTGTGAAGTTCTGAGACTCTGAGACCTGTTTTGTTGAAATTGGGGTGTAATTGTTCAGGGAATCCATATTACACATCAGGGATACTGCAGGGCAAGTGCAGGGAGAGAGAGAGATAGGGAGAGAAACAGGGAGAGAGATAGGGAGAGAGACATAGAGAGAGATGGGAGAGATACAGGGAGAGAGATAGGGAGAGAGACAGGGACAAAGAAAAACACCAGCTGCAGGGCCACAGAGTGAAGTGAAAATGTCTGGAATGGATAAGCAAAAGGGGTCCAGTTCCAGCCAGACCTCGAGCTATAAAAAAAAAGGAGAAGGTGCACAGGGCAGCAGTGCCAAAGGACCTGTAGCCGGAGCTTCTACTTGTAGTATTCACAATACTTGGCCGTTGTTCCACCAGGCTAACCCACCAAGGGGCAAAATTGTAGTGGAGGAGAAAGTAGATGAGGTGGTGGAGTGGATGGCACGCTCATCTCAGTCTCAGCCGGATGATCTGCTGTCATCTGCTGATACAGTATCCATATGTAGCCAGGGGTCAGACGTTCCTCCTGCTCCACCATTCCTCTCCAGCAAAGCACGTCATTTTCGTACACAATTTGTACGCTCATTCGTACGTGTTCAGAGAAGTTGCGTATCTTATAAAACTGAACATTTATTATTAGTACCAGAATGTTTGCAAAACGCCACATAATAACGTATGATTTGTACGCGGATTTGTGGAATAGATTCATAGTATATACGAATCTTATGAAAAGTTCGGCAAATAAAATTTAGAATGATTCGCTCATCTCTGGCTGAAGCCCTACTTTGCCAGTCACGGTATTAATGTAAAGACTGCCGCTACTTGCTCGTGTCCTATTGATTTAGTATCTGTGCCATTGCTCCCTATTAGCCGTGACTCGAAGCGTTTCTCATTGTATTGTATCATCAGGAGCCCTATAGCAGAAGCATAGCTTGGAGTTTTGTAAGATAGCCAGGTAGCATAACGCTAACCTCCACGTGCACAGAGGTTGCGTTAAAAAGGTAGACGGGCCAGCTTGGATATAACTCGATCCTGCATGAAAAAGGCTGTGCGGTAGCGGGATCTTTTTTACGACAAAGGGGCGTTCATCTATGGCCCCATAATGACTTTGTGGGTGTGCCGTTAAAGTTCATTTTACTGCAGAAGAACTTCATGTTCAATAGGAAAATCTACCACCAAGTGAGGGGCATGGCGATGGGGAGCCCGTGTGCCCCCACGTACGCTAACCTTTACTTGGGTGGTTGGGGACATGAAGTTGTGTTTGGAGAAGACATGGCGGAGTATGCATCATCGATCATACCTTGGCTAAGACACATTGATGATGTATTCATTCTTTGGACAGGAAGCATTGAGAGCTTAAATAGATTTGTCCGACGATTGAATATCAATGATCGGGGCCTGTTCTTTACGTCAGAAATCCACGAATTGTCTATAACGTTCTTGGATCTCACAATGTATAAAGAACTGAATGGCCTTATTGGTACTCGTCTTTTTGGCAGCATAGTTGCCACCCTGTTGCCCTCAATTGTGGCATCCCTAAGGGCCAATATCTGCTCCTTTGTCGCAATAAAATGGATATTGGGCACCCAGTGGGTAAAACGCCAGCCATTACCTATCGACGAAGTAGGAATATCAAAGATAGACTCGCCCATAGCTTTCATCATCCTCCTCCCAATCCATCAGTGTGGCTCTCAGGTTCACTGCATCGCGTGTATGGCGATTAAAAAAGGCAACGCCTTCTGTTCTACACATACTGGCCTCACATATGGTATTAGATCACCCACAGGACCCGGGGTGTGATCCACCTGATCACCTGCATGTGCGAGGTCCAGTACGTGGGTAAACATTGAGGGAATTCAGAAGGAGGATTGGGAAACACTTCGATGATATTCGAAATGAAGCCCGTCACGTGACCGAGTACCACAACAGTGACCCGGGGGTGATTACATTTCAGGGAACTGAGGTGGTTAGACCGTCTCCGAGAGGAGGGGACTTTGATCGAAGTCTTTTAAGGAAAGAAGCACAATGGATTTTTGGTTTGAAAACCGTTTGCCCCAACAGCCTTAACCCCTTAGTGACCATACGCCTTTTTACGGCGGTCACTAAGGGTCTCCCGTGCAGCGGGAAGCGCGGGCCCGGCTCCAACAGCCTAGACCGGCAGAAGTGCCGATCCGGGCTGTTTGACACTTTACATGCCGCGGGCAATGGCGCCCGCCGCATATAAAGCGCTGACAGAGGGAGCGGTCTCCCACCGGCACCCCGCAAATGCGAACGCGGGGTGCCAATGTTTGGTAAGGCTGGCTGGGGCCTGTGAAGGCCCCAGACCAGCCTTGAGTGGTTACCAGCAGGCTGCGCCTCTCTGGCGCAACCTGCTGGTCAATGTGAAAATAGCATTGCTATTAAAATGCAATATATATTTAGGGATAATGCATTGCATTTTAAAAGCAATCAAAATACTGTTTGTTATAGTCCCTTTGTGGGACTATTAAGTGGTAAAAAAAAGTAAAAAAATAAAAATCCCATTAAAAAATTACTCTTTTTTTCCATTTAATGAGAAAAATAGCAAAAAAAAAAACAACCATATGTTTGGTATTGCCGCGTCCGTAACGACCTGGACTATGGTAATATCACAAAAATTATCCCCTACGGTGAACGCTGTAAAATAAATTTTTTTTTTTTTTAAATGACAGAATTGGTAATTTATTCTGCCACCGAAAAAACGTAATAAGAAGCGCTCAAAAAGCATCATTTACTAAAAAAAATGATACCAATGAAAAATACAAGTCATCCCGCGAAAATGAAGCCCTCACACAACTCCATAAAAAGGAAAATAAAAACATTATGGCTCTTGGGAAGAGGCAATGCAAAAACATTTTTTTTTTTTTTTTTTAAAAAAGGGTTTTATTGCAAAAAAGTAGTAAACGAAAAAAAAAAAAAAAATATAATAAGAATAAATATATGTTGTAATTTATACCGAAAAATGAACGCCGTAAAATTTATAACGTAAAAACGCAGTGGCAGTATTGCAGTTTTTCCCATCTCCCTGCCAGAAAGAGTTAATAAAAGTTAATCAGAAAGTTCTGCGCACGTGGAGGTTAAAGTTAGGCCCCATTCACACGACCGTATTGCGGACCCACAATAATACGAGGGCCGCCCTGGCGTGTTTTCCGCCATTCAAAATGCCTGCCTGCGGACAAGTATAGGACATTCTGGGGGTCACATCTATTCCACAATATTGCGGAATATATACGGCCCCATTCATACGGTCGTGTGAATGGGGCCTTATTCTACCTGGTTATCTTACAAAACTCCAAGCGATGCTTCTGCTATAGGGCTCCTGATGATACAATACAATGAGAAACGCGTCGAGCCACGGCTAATAGATACTAAATCAATAGGACACTTCAGGACCCTGGGATTTTCCATTTTTGCGTTTTCGTTTCTCACTCCCCGCCTTCCCATAGTCCTAACTTTTTTTTTATTTTTCCGTTAACACACCCTTATGAAGGCTTATTTTTTGCGGAACAAGTTGTAATTTCTAATGCCGCCATTTACATTTACATGCCATGTAGTGGGAAGCGGAAAAAAATTTCCAAATGGGGTAGAATTGGGAAAAAACGCAAATCTGACAAAGGTTTTTATTTTTTTTACGCTGTACACTATGTGTTAAAATTGACCTGTTCTCTTCATTCTCCCGGTCAGTACGGTTATAACGATACCACACTTGTATATTTTTTCTTGAGTTTTAATACTGAAAAAAAATGTAAAACCTTTGAGAAAAAAAAATGTTTTATCACCATATTCTGACCCCTATAACTTTTTTGTAGTTCTGTGTACGGGGCTGTGTGAGGGCTCATTTTTTCCAGGACGAATTTGAAGTGTGTGCAACTTTTTGATCACTTTTTATTTAAAAAAAATTATTGGGGAGTTGAAGTGACAAAAAATAGCAAATTGGGTGCTTTTATTTTATTTTTCCTGTTATGCCATTTGTCGTAGGCCATTAATATTGTTATATTTTAATTTTATGGGCATTTTCGCATACGATGATGCCCATGATGTTAATTTTTTTTTTATTGGTTATGTGTTTTTATGTATATTTTAAGGAAAGGGGGGCGATTTGAACCTTTATATTTTTTATTTTTTTTTATATTCATAAAAACTTTTTTTTTTTACTTTTTTAAGTCACCTTGGGTGACAATAACTGACAATCATTAGATTGCCCATAGTGTTCTTTGAAGGCTATATAGTCATCAGAACTCTTCATTTGCTCTACAGTCATGGCCAAAAGTTTTGAGAATGACACAAATCTTCTATTTTCACATGATCTGCTGCCCTCTGGTTTTTATGTGTGTTTGTCAGATGTTTTTATCACATACAGAAATATAATTACAATCATATTATGAGTAACAAAAGCTTATATTGACAGTTAGAATGAGTTAATGCAGCAAGTCAATATTTGCAGTGTTGACCCTTCTTCTTCAGGACCTCTGCAATTCTCCCTGGCATGCTCTCAATCATCTTCTGGACCAAATCCTGACTGATAGCCGTCCATTCTTGCACAATCAATGCTTGCATTTTGTCAGAATTTGTAGGTTTTTGTTTGTCCACCCGTCTCTTGATGATTGACCACAAGTTCTCAATGGGATTAAGATCTGGGGAGTTTCCAGGCCATGGACCCAACATCTCTATGTTTTGTTCCCTGAGCCATTTAGTTATCACCTTTGCTTTATGGCAAGGTGCTCCATCATGCTGGAAAAGGCATTGTTGATCGCCAAACTGCTCTTGGACGGTTGGGAGAAGTTGCTCTCGGAGGACATTCTGGTCCCATTCTTTATTCATGACAAGACTGTGAGAGAGCCGATTCCCTTGGCTGAGAAGCAACCCCACACATGAATGGTTTCAGGATGCTTTACAGTTGGCATGAGACAAGACTGGTGGTAGCGCTCACCTCGTCTTCTCCCAATAAGCTGTTTTCCAAATGTCCCAAACAATCGAAAAGGGGATTCATCAGAGAAAATGACTTTCCCCCAGTCCTCAGCAGTCCACTCCCTGTACCTTTTGCAGAATATCAGTCTGTCCCTGATGTTTTTTCTGGAGAGAAGTGGCTTCTTTGCTGCCCTCCTTGAGACCAGGCCTTGCTCCAAGAGTCTCCGCCTCACAGTGCGTGCAGATGCACTCACACCTGCCTGCTGCCATTCCTGAGCAAGCTCTGCACTGCTGGTAGCCCGTTCCTGCAGCTGAAACACTTTTAATAGACGGTCCTGGCGCTTGCTGGTCTTTCTTGGGCGCCCTGGAGCCTTTTTGGCAACAATGGACCCTCTCTCCTTGAAGTTCTTGATGATGCGATAGATTGTTGACTGAGGTGCAATCTTTCTAGCTGCGATACTCTTCCCTGTTAGGCCATTTTTGTGCAGTGCAATGATGACTGCACGTATTTCTTTCGAGATAACCATGGTTAACAGAAGAGAAACAATGATGCCAAGCACCAGCCTCCTTTTAAAGTGTCCAGTGGTGTCATTCTTACTTAATCATGACAGATTGATCTCCAGCCCTGTCCTCATCAACACCCACACCAGTGTTAATGGAGCAATCACTGAAACGATGTTAGCTGGTCCTTTTAAGGCAGGGCTGCAATGATGTTGAAATGTGTTTTGGGGGATAAAGTTCATTTTCTAGGCAAATATTGACTTTGCAAGTAATTGCTGTTAAGCTGATCACTCTTTATAACATTCTGGAGTATATGCAAATTGCCATTATAAAAACTGAAGCCGTAGACTTTGTAAAAATTCATATTTGTATCATTCTCAAAACTTTTGGCCATGACTGTATAATGATACAATGCTGCCACCTAGTGGCCTTTTATGGTATTTACCTGAAATAGGCTCCTAAGCCTGCTTAAGGCGTCAGCAATGTATTCAGCAAATTTCAGAAATGTAACAGGTTCCCCGATCCCAGTTGGGGAAGCGCGCAGCTTCTGGTTCCGGGCTGCTCAGTTGCCGTGGTCACGATTGAAAAATATTTAAAATAGCAAAAACCTGGCGGTTATGGCACCCGCTGCACGTGCAAGCGGGCGCCATGTTTAGTGACCGGACTTCCGCTGTACATGTACGGCGAAGGTCCTTAAGGGGTTAATACTGTGACTGGCAAAGTAGGGCTCTAGCTACATGTTAACACAGGAAGAGTGGAGTTCCCAGCCTCTTTAAAGAAGAACTCCCACAAAAAATTGTATTCTCTGACCTGTTATAAAGGTGCATGATGTAATCTGTAGTGAATGCAATCTTCTCATCAGAGACTGTATTTGTGAGTTATCCCCTCTCTTCTAATTGTAGCTGGGTCATGTGACCAACTCCCTGACCTCCAACTGACCCAGGACAGGAAGCCAGTTACTGCTCTATTCATTCCTGTGAGACTGAGAGTAAGGCTCCCATAGGAATACATAGAGAAATAGACTTCCTGTCCACACATAAGATGCTGTGTGAGTTGGTGAGTCTGATTGCTGGTCACATGACACAGATGGGAAGCATCAGGGAGATATAACTCACAAATACAGACACTGGTAAGAAAATGACATTCACTACAGATTATCATGTACATTTCTAGCAGGACCTGGAATAAAATTTTTTGTGAGAGTTCTTCTTTCAGGAGAGACCCAGGGAAGAGTTACACCGTCTTCTCTATTCATCTCTGTAACCAGTCCGGTCAATGCGGAAACAGGAGAAGACAGTATGACAGGGTTATTATTAGTAACCTCGTAGAAGAGCCGTATCCTGATATACTGTAAGGTGGAGGTGTGAGGGGCTGAAGTCTCCTGATCAGAGAACACAGTTTCTATCACAGTTTCCCCGCTTTTTATTAGCAGTGATATGTCATAAAGAATTTGTTATTTTGTTTTTAAGGGTCCCCAGGTTACAATGAATATCGGGTTACATATCGGCAACATATGAAGCAAACATCATGCATGACAGGATCAAGGAATGGACAGAAGCCTCTGTGCGCTCCCGCCGCCACTGATGAATGTACGGTATCCGCATTTTCTGTAGATAACTGGCAACAAATAAATCAATTCTGGACTGATACCGCTCCTCAGTTACAGTACATGAAGAAATGAAGAAAGGTTGGAGCAATGCCGTCTGCCTCATTTCAAGGATTCTAGGGAGTCCAAAAAGATAACAGGTTAAGGAAAAAGAGAAGTCCTAAAGTTCGTATCCTCCGGCATCTCTCCTCTCATGCTGCACCAAGCTCTGCGCCGCTCATGATCTCCTCCTTCCTCTGCCCTGGTTGTTGCACGCCCCCATAATTCATGCCCTTGCTCTTTATGGATCTTAAAGGGCCAGGCCATGACTGTTTTACCATATTGCACAAACTCTGCCTGTACTCAGCATAACTTGTCAAGACTGTCTATCCCTTTTCTCCCACGCACTGGTGACTACTTGCAAGGACTTGCAAAGTGCCGCCCACCAGGGATAAATCTTGTCCCAGGTTTTAGGCATTCTGGTGCTCCTACCTGGATACCGTAACTCCTCAGGGTTAGGCTCCAGTGATAGTTGGTGGAATAAGAGTCCAGACTTGGTAAAAGTTCCACAGCATTACTTGAATAAACTTGCATCCAGACAATGTATAGTCTTTCTCTTGGCTCCAGCAGGTTTTGGGGTAAATTGGCAGGCAAACTTGGATACTTGCTTTATCCTTCTCTACTGTGCTAGACTCTGGCTTTGGTTTGGTAACTGGTCTTACTGACAGTTCTGGTACCTTTTGAGTGGGGTGTCTTTGGTTGTTGACTCCCTCGTAATACTCTTGCGAGTATACAAGTCTCTTAATCTCTTGTAAGGAGTCACGGTGCTCTATGAGCTGCTTTCCTTTGGAAACTCCTGCTGCAGAAGGGGGGCTATTCCCCTCACTGCTTCATCTCTTGTGTATTTTCAGCTTCACTGTCAAATCTAAACTGACTATAGCTTCCTGCAACTCTCCCCTTGGTAGGAAGCAGGACTAGCCCACTTCTGTCTAAAGGGGGGGGAATGGAATGGGAAGTTCCATTCTATCTAAAGGTGTCTCTCTCTTTGCCAGATACACTGGCACCTGCTGGTGAACCAGGCACATTACATGAACATAACAGTTTCATAGCAATACTATGAATGCACGGTAGCAAAGGACCTGGAATAAATACACAAATGACATTATTGTCAGCCATTAGAGACAGTAGAGGGGTGTAGGAATGGTAGTGCCTGTTCTTGGGTACTACAGACTTCCTTAAAGAATATCATTGGGGCTGGGGCAGAGGAGTGTTGTGCATGTAGAGACATGAGGGTGATCTTCACCAAATGAACACGACCAGAAGCAGAATTAGACTGGACGCACGGCTCCGCTGACCACTAAACATAGCAGCATTTCTCTAGGTCTATGGTTGGCATGGATGTTGGCATGCGGTACTGACTGAAGCTAAAGCATCCAGGATTATACAAACAACGCCTCCCTTAGGCTGTTTCTAGAACTGCAGTAATTATGCGAACTGCCAAGGATGGCCCTGGGGACTCACACATTTTTTTGCCAGCTGCAGAGTAAATTGACACGCAGCAATATGATTCCGTTTTGCATGATGGATTTTAGCCTTTCTAATACAGAGGGTGAAATCTAAAGCAAAATCCACAGCAGAAACTCACTGAATGTGGGAGCTGTAAAGATGTACGTGGCTCCTCGTGCCTGCAGCTATCTATATGGGAGAAGCATCTCTGCAAGAAGTTTGCTATGTCTGTACTAATAAAACTCATCCATCCACAAGAATAAGGACCTCACAGAGAGCGCCTCCTGCTGGCTGACATTATAAAGTCACCTACGTCTTATCAGCAGGGGCGTACACAGATCTCATGGGGCCCTATAACAAAACTTAGTATGGGCCCCCCTGCTGCACCCACATTCACGTCAATCACAGGCAACGCTGAATACAAAGTGCAACTCCCCATATTTCTGATGAATTTACACATCTGATATTTCTCATTAAATCCAGACAATTGATGATTAGAATGATTGTATCCCATAGATATCATCTGTATAATCTACACCCCACACACCTCCTGGCACACATGGCAACACCAAAAAGGGGGTCCTCACACCCGGGTCAGAGGTTGACGATACTACACAGAATGGGAGCTATCATCTTTAGAACAGCGTCAGCCACAATACACCAGAAATCTGCAGCATAAATCATGGCTTCTCTCACCAGACTCTGCGTCTCCTGTGATAGTTACCCCCTCTCCTCACTGCCTCCAGGAGATTACAGAAGGGAATATAAGAGGAGAGGACTACAACCCCCAACATGTCCAGACTGTTATGTGATATCAGAGGACATTACAGGCAGGGGGTATTGTAGTACCCCAGAGTGGGTACTACCATTCCTACAACCTGCTACTGTCTTAAAGACGCCCTCTCCCCGCTCCTGACATGCCTGCTTTAATAACTTCATACATTCCCCATGTAATAACAATTCTGGATCATCTATTCTTATGTCTCTATGTTGTGCCATTCCTTTATTATTCGTACTAGAAGTTATGAATGAATTGCTAGCAGTCTGCAGTAAGGGTACAGAGGGGAGGTAACCAGTTGGGGGTGTGTCCCTGCACAGTCTCACTCTACCCAATCAGTGCTGCCATTGTCAGACTGTGCAAGGACACCCCCCAACTGGTCACCTCCCCTCTGTACCCTTACTGCAGACTGCTAGCAATTCATTCATAACTTCTAGTAGAAATAATAAAGGAAAGGCAGAACATAGAGACATAAGAATAGATGCTCCAGAATTGCTATTACATGGGGAATACATGAAGCTATTAAACCAGGAATGTCAGGAGAGGTGACAGGTCCTCTGGTGACCAATGAGTGACACCACCATGCCTTCTGTCTGTTCATTAGGTGCTTTGTAACTATTATGTATTGTATTTCATGCATTGTGCCTGGATGTCCAGCAGGTGGCAGTGTATCTGGCAGACAGTACCTGTGGGCTAGTCCTGCTTTCTATCTAGGGAGGGGTCACAGGAAGCTGTAGAGGGGAGTTGAGAGTTGGAGCAAGAGAGTGACACAGCACAGTGTGGTGAGGGAGTGTTTTTCTCCTCACTGCTGCAGGAGATTTGGGAAAGCAGTTCAGAGAGCAGCCCACTCCTGATATATAAAAGGACTTAGTATTTCTGAGAGGGACAACAGTGCCAAAGACACCCTACTCAGCTAAACGGATTACAGGATATCTCACTCTCATAAGAAAAAGTAATTGAAGCTGATGGGAACCAGACAAAAGCCAGAGATTAGCACAGCAGCAGAAAGAGAAAGCAAAGTATTCAAGTTTACCTGCTAGTTTACACTTAGCGTGCTGGACACAAAAGAAAGATCAAGTATTTAAATTTCACCAATTCTGGACTCTACTTACTCCACCAACTACAAATCCTTTGTTGCTACGGAGCCTAACCCTGGGGAGAAAAAGTATCCAGGTAGGAGCACCGTGACACGTGACACAAAAATATCACCCCTAGGCATTCCTAAACACTAGGACCCAGTTGCCCTTGGGAGGCAGCCCGTTGCTGTATATGAGCAGAGGGCTACAACTCCCAACATGTCCAGACTGTTATTATGTGATATCAGAGGACCTTACAAGGAAGAGATATAAGAGGAGAAGACTACAGAGATTCCGGAACATTACAACTCCCAGCATTTCTCTTGCTCTCACACTGAATCCATCACTTTTCTTCCATACAAAACGTTCCCCCAATGTCACACAACGTCATCACAGGTTCACATAATAGTGAGGTCCTCACAGGTCCTTCACACCACTTCTACTCTCCACTGCTGAGCTCCACCCTCCTGACATCATGACAGGTCCTTCACACCACTTCTACTCTCCACTGCTGAGCTCCACCAATCTTGACATCATGACAGGTCCTTCACACCACTTCTACTCTCCACTGCTGAGCTCCACCCCTCCTGACATCATGACAGGTCCTTCACACCACTTCTACTCTCCACAGCTGAGCTCCACCCCTCCTGACATCATGACAGGTCCTTCACACCACTTCTACTCTCCACTGCTGAGCTCCACCAATCTTGACATTATGACAGGTCCTTCACACCACTTCTACTCTCCACTGCTGAGCTCTGTCCCTCTGGACATCATCACAGGTCCTTCATAGACAGTCTCAGAGTGTTTGCCCCTCATCAGTACAGAGTAGTTCTAGCTGGATGCAATGTGTTGGAAGTAGCTTAGGCGGGGTTCTGAATCACATTAAACAGACCGGTCATGTATGGAGACCTACTGGCAACGTTTCATGGAAAACAAATATGTAAAGAGGTAGAGGTATGGCCTAGTGTCTCCATACAGGGCTGGTCCCCCTGCCTTAGCCTCTGACATCAGCAAAGTCTCTCTTTGCCATAAACATGCACAACACCTTGCTGACAGACTCCAACGACTGGTACATTCTGGACCTTCCCATTTCGTTCCTCTCTCTAGAATATTTTTGTAATAGAGTAGCTTGTTTGGGTAGCTGTAGTCTGTGAGTCGATAATTTTCTGAAACTCGGGCCTAGCTCTGAGGAGTAAGCACATGTAGGTCTTCCCTTTTCCTCAGCTAAGCAAAGGTTCTCAACTAACTGACTAACCATGGGGTGGACTAGGGTAGTCACTTGCATAACACCAAAAAGGAGGACATCCTAGGCCATATCCACTGATCCAACCAAACCATACCTCCTTAACATTAGCTGTGCACAGGTCTGGATTGCTTCTTTCATGCTCAGGCAGTCACAAGAGCGATATCCCACCCCGTTACTGGCTGGATATGATGATGCAAGCTATTCACTCAATGCAGGATTGGCTCAGCAGAGAGTGAGAGATGTCATCTCACTGCCTGGGGGTGAGAGAAGCCTCAGCCAGTCAGTTTGTGACTGCAGTGCAAGCTCAGATGGTGCAATGCTACTGTTTGAACATGGAGCCACAGAAAAGGAGGACACCCAAGCGTCCATCCAGGCCTTGTGCTGGACAGGGAGTCAGAAAACCGGACTGCATAAACTTAGATGTTTGGCTACCCTAGTGTGGACCCAGGTCAATTTCTTAGTAACCTAAAGGGGCTGAGTCAAGGTGTTTACCCTGCCTTATCCATACAATGCTGCTGGGTAGACACTCAGAGTAAATCACAGCATTTTACATAACATTTTACTATGACATCAGATTACCCTTTTGCAGTCACCCTATTCTGGGGTACTGCATACCCCCTTATGTGAGATAAGCTGTCTAACAGTTTTCTGTGTGTCACGGTGCTCCTACCTGGATGCCGTCACTCCCCAGGGTTAGGCTCTTAAGAAACAAAGGGGAGAGTAATGGTGGAGGTGGAGAATAAGTTGAGTCCAGACTTTTATAAAGTTCAACAGCTTCACTTAAATCAGCTTGCATCTGTACAAGAAGAGGTGCTTCTCTTGGTTCCAGCAGGTTTTGGCATAAACTGGCAGGCAAACTTGAATATTCTGCTTTCTCTCCCTGATGTGCTAAACTCGGCTTTAGTCTGGTAGCTGGACTTTAGGACTGTTCTGTACCTTTTGAGTGGGGTGCCTTTGGCTGTTGACCCCCTCGCAACACTCTTTCAGTTAATCTGTAAGGAGTCAGGGTGATTCTCCTCTCCTTCCAACTGTAGTCTAGACTGCACACAGACTGAAAACTTCCCACAGCCCCTCCCTTGGTAGGAAGCAAGTCTAGCCAACGTCTGCCCAAAAGGGGGAGAATGGAATGGTAAGTTTAATTCAATGTAAAGATATCTCTGCCATATACGATGCCATCTGCTGGCGAACCGGGCATATAACATGTAGTACAACAAATAACAGTTGCATAGCAGAACAATAAATGCACAGTGTAGGAGAACCTGGAAAAATACACAGATGACATTATGGTTAGCCCATCAGAAACATTAGCAAGGTGTAGGAATGGTAATACCACTCTGGGGTACTACACATGGCAGGAGGGGTTGAGGGGAAGTCGCTAAGGGGTGTGGGGCCCTCAAGCATTAGCTATGTGGCCAAGCCTGTTCTAGTTACATCCCTTCTCACAGTAGAGCACATAATAATAGTGTGTGGAGTAATGGTGACCTCACAGTAGTGCACATATTAATAGTGCCTGGTGTAATGGAGACCTCACAGTAGTGCACATATTAATAGTGCCTGGTGTAATGGTGACCTTATAGTAGTGCACATATTAATAATGCCTGGTGTAATTGTGACCTCACAGTAGTGCACATATTAATAGTGCCTGGTGCAATGGTGACCTCACAGTAGTGCACATATTATTAGTGTGTGGTGTAATGGTGACCTCACAGTAGTGCACATATTAATAGTGCCTGGTGTAATGGTGACCTCACAGTAGTGCACATATTAATAGTGTGTGGTGTAATGGTGACCTCACAGTAGTGCACATATTAATAGTGCCTGGTGTAATAGTGACCTCACAGTAGTGCACATATTAATAGTGTGTGGTGTAATGGTGACCTCACAGTAGTGCACATATTAATAGTGCGTGGTGTAATGGTGATCTCACAGTAGTGCACATATTAATAGTGCCTGGTGCAATGGTGACCTCACAGTAGTGCACATATTAATAGTGCCTGGTGTAATGGTGACCTCACAGTAGTGCACATATTAATAGTGTGTGGTGTAATGGTGACCTCACAGTAGTGCACATATTATTAGTGCCTGGTGTAATGGTGACCTCACAGTAGTGCACATATTAAAAGTGCCTGGTGCAATGGTGACCTCACAGTAGTGCACATATTAATAGTGCCTGGTGTAATGGTGACCTCACAGTAGTGCACATATTAATAGTGTGTGGTGTAATGGTGACCTCACAGTAGTGCACATATTAATAGTGTGTGGTGTAATGGAGACCTCACAGTAGTGCACATATTAATAGTGTGTGGTGTAATGGAGACCTCACAGTAGTGCACATATTAATAGTGCCTGGTGTAATGGTGACCTCACAGTAGTGCGCATATTAATAGTGCCTGGTGTAATGTTGACCTCACAGTAGTGCGCATATTAATAGTGTGTGGTGTAATGGAGACCTCACAGTAGTGCACATATTAATAGTGCCTGGTGCAATGGTGACCTCACAGTAGTGCACATATTAATAGTGCCTGGTGTAATGGTGACCTCACAGTAGTGCACATATTAATAGTGTGTGGTGTAATGGAGACCTCACAGTAGTGCACATATTAATAGTGTGTGGTGTAATGGTGACCTCACAGTAGTGCACATATTAATAGTGTGTGGTGTAATGGAGACCTCACAGTAGTGCACATATTATTAGTGTGTGGTGTAATGGAGACCTCACAGTAGTGCACATATTAATAGTGCCTGGTGTAATGGTGACCTCGGCAGTAGTGCACATATTAATAGTGCCTGGTGTAATGGTGACCTCACAGTAGTGCACATATTAATAGTGTGTGGTGTAATGGTGACCTTATAGTAGTGCACATATTAATAGGTGTGTGTGTAATGGTGACCTCACAGTAGTGCACATATTAATAGTGTGTGGTGTAATGGTGACCTCACAGTAGTGCACATATTAATAATGCCTGGTGTAATGGTGACCTCACAGTAGTGCACATATTAATAGTGCCTGGTGTAATGGTGACCTCACAGTAGTGCACATATTAATAGTGTGTGGTTGTAATGGTGACCTCACAGTAGTGCACATATTAATAGTGCCTGGTGTAATGGTGACCTCGCAGTAGTGCACATATTAATGGTGTGTTGGTGTAATGGTGACCTCACAGTAGTGCACATATTAATAGTGCCTGGTGCAATGGTGACCTCACAGTAGTGCACATACTAATAGTGCCTGGTGTAATGGTGACCTCACAGTAGTGCACATATTAATAGTGCGTGGTGTAATGGTGACCTCACAGTAGTGCACATATTATTAGTGCCTGGTGCAATGGTGACCTCACAGTAGTGCACATATTAAAGTGCCTGGTGCAATGGTGACCTCACAGTAGTGCACATATTAATAGTGCCTGGTGTAATGGTGACCTCACAGTAGTGCACATATTAATAGTGTGTGGGTGTAATGGTGACCTCACAGTAGTGGCACATATTAATAGTGTGTGGTGTAATGGAGACCTCACAGTAGTGCACATATTAATAGTGTGGTGGTGTAACGGAGACCTCACAGTAGTGCACATATTAATAGTGTGTGGTGTAATGGTGACCTCACAGTAGTGCACATATTAATAGTGTGTGGTGTAATGGAGACCTCACAGTAGTGCACATATTAATAGTGCCTGGTGTAATGGTGACCTCACAGTAGTGCGCATATTAATAGTGCCTGGTGTAATGGAGACCTCACAGTAGTGCACATATTAATAGTGGCCTGGTGTAATGGTGACCTCACAGTAGTGCGCATATTAATAGTGCCTGGTGTAATGTTGACCTCACAGTAGTGCACATATTAATAGTGTGTGGTGTAATGGAGACCTCACAGTAGTGCACATATTAATAGTGCCTGGTGTAATGGTGACCTCACAGTAGTGCACATATTAATAGTGCCTGGTGTAATGGTGACCTCACAGTAGTGCACATATTAATAGTGCCTGGTGTAATGGTGACCTCACAGTAGTGCACATATTAATGGTGTGTGGGTGTAATGGTGACCTCACAGTAGTGCACATATTAATAATGCCTGGTGTAATGGTGACCTCACAGTAGTGCACATATTAATAGTGTGTGGTGCAATGGTGACCTCACAGTAGTGCACATATTAATAGTGCCTGGTGTAATGGTGACCTCACAGTAGTGCACATATTAATAGTGTGTGGTGTAATGGTGACCTCACAGTAGTGCACATATTAATAGTGTGTGGTGTATTGGAGACCTCACAGTAGTGCACATATTAATAGGTGCCTGGTGTAATGGTGACCTCGCAGTAGTGCTAATATTAACAGTGCCTGGTGTAATGGTGACCTCACAGTAGTGCACATATTAATAGTGTGTGGTGTAATGGTGACCTCACAGTAGTGCACATATTAATAGTGCCTAGTGTAATGGTGGCCTCACAGTAGTGCACATATTAATAGTGCCTGGTGTAATGGTGACCTCACAGTAGTGCACATATTAATAGTGTGTGGTGTAATGGTGACCTCACAGTAGTGCACATATTAATGGTGTGTGGTGTAATTGTGACCTCACAGTAGTGCACATATTAATAGTGCCTGGTGTAATGGTGACCTCACAGTAGTGCACATATTAATAGTGCCTGGTGTAATGGTGACCTCACAGTAGTGCACATATTAATAGTGCCTGGTGTAATGGTGACCTCACAGTAGTGCATATATTAATGGTGTGTGGTGTAATGGTGACCTCACAGTAGTGCACATATTAATAGTGTGTTGTGTAATGGTGACCTCACAGTAGTGCACATATTAATAGTGCCTGGTGTAATGGTGACCTCACAGTAGTGCACATATTTAATAGTGCCTGGTGTAATGGTGACCTCACAGTAGTGCACATATTAATGGTGTGTGGTGTAATGTGACCTCACAGTAGTGGCACATATTAATAGTGCCTGGGTGTAATGGTGACCTCACAGTAGTGCACATATTAATAGTGTGTGGTGTAATGGTGACCTCACAGTAGTGCACATATTAATAGTGTGTGGTGTATTGGAGACCTCACAGTAGTGCACATATTAATAGTGCCTGGTGTAATGGTGACCTCGCAGTAGTGCACATATTAACAGTGCCTGGTGTAATGGTGACCTCACAGTAGTGCACATATTAATAGTGTGTGGTGTAAATGGTGACCTCACAGTAGTGCACATATTAATAGTGCCTAGTGTAATGGTGGCCTCACAGTAGTGCACATATTAATAGTGCCTGGTGTAATGGTGACCTCACAGTAGTGCACATATTAATAGTGTGTGGTGTAATGGTGACCTCACAGTCATATAATGGTGTGTGGTGTAATTGTGACCTCACAGTAGTGCACATATTAATAGGTGCCTGGTGTAATGGTGACCTCACAGTAGTGCACATATTAATAGTGCCTGGTGTAATGGTGACCTCACAGTAGTGCACATATTAATAGTGCCTGGTGTAATGGTGACCTCACAGTAGTGCATATATTAATGGTGTGTGGTTGTAATGGTGACCTCCACAGTAGTGCACATATTAATAGTTGTGTTGTGTAATGGTGACCTCACAGTGTAGTGCACATATTAATAGTGCCTGCGTGTAATGGTGACCTCACAGTAGTGCACATATTAATAGTGCCTGGTGTAATGGTGACCTCACAGTAGTGCACATATTAATGGTGTGTGGTGTAATGGTGACCTCACAGTAGTGCACATATTAATGGTGTGTGGTGTAATGGTGACCTCACAGTAGTGCACATATTAATAGTGCCTGGTGTAATGGTGACCTCATAGTAGTGCACATATTAATGGTGTGTGGTGTAATGGTGACCTCACACATTATACTAGGGCTCATTCTTGCACTAATAACAGTTCCCAGTCGTAGATGAGCCTGAAGTGGAATCTCATTAATTACAACATATGACATGAAGTGACCTTCCTGTATCGTCCCTCGGTGTCCTGGATGTTGGGGCTCCTTTCACCTCTATTTTACCTCCTCTATTCTTGATTGCAGCCTCCAGAGGGTAAGAGTCAGCAGATACCCTCATACGCCCTGCCTGCTCTAACCACAGGGGGGTAATAAGCAGCTAACTGCCCCTATCCCCCTCCTGTCAAGTCTAGCAAGCTTCAGAAATGTCTCTTCCTGTGTTTTGGAGGAGACATTACACGTGTGGCCAGCAGGTGGCAGCATCACATTTCTATAGCTGTGGCGGTACAGGAGCTGCAGCTTTATGTGCATTCAGTGCCTGGCACTGGCTGTCAGTGTAGGGGGGCGATGGCAGTACCCCACAGGCAGGGCACTGCATTCAGCTGATTCTACCATCATGAACATAGATGGCAGACACCTCACCGCATCTCCAGTGCGAGAGCAGATGATGGATTCTGGACATAGATTGCGGAACTTGGCTTAAACTGGTTTCCAGGGAGAATTTTTATACCTCATGCCCCCCCATTTATATAAGATATACTTCCAATCCATAGATTATTGAATCACAAGCATGCACACCAATCACACATGCACACCCTAACATGAATTCGGACCACAAACCAGACCACCTAAATAATAGACTTCCTACCAGAGCTCCCTGACTACAGTCTGACCTCCCTGACTCCCTGACTACAGGCCTGACCTCCCTGACTACAGGCCTGACTACAGGTCTGACCTCCCTGACTACAGGACTACAGGTCTGACCTCCCTGACTACAGGTCTGACCTCCCTGACTGACAGCGTCTGACCTCCCTGACTACAGGTCTGACCTCCCTGACTACAGGCCTGACCTCCCTACTACAGGTCTGACCTCCCTGACTACAGGTCAGAGTTCCCTGACTACAGGTCGACCTCCCTGACTACAGGTCTGACTACAGGCCTGACCTCCCTGACTACAGGTCTGACCTCCCTGACTACAGGCCTGACCTCCCTGACTACAGGCCTGACCTCCCTGACTACAGGCCTGACCTCCCTGACTACAGGTCTGACCTCCCTGACTACAGATCAGAGCCCCCTGACTACAGGCCCGACCTCCCTGACTACCTGACTACAGGTCCCTGACTACAGGTCCGACCTCCCTGACTACAACCCTGACTATAGGCCCGACCTCCTGACTATTAGGCCGAACCTCCCTGATACAGGCCCTGACTCCCTGACTACAGGTCTGACCTCCCTGACTACAGGCCTGACCTCCCTGACTACAGGCCCGACCTCCCTGACTACGGTCTGACCTCCCTGACTACAGTCGACCTCCCTGACTACAGGCCCGACCTCCCTGACTACAGACCTGACCTCCCTGACTACAGGTCAGAGCTCCCTGACTACAGTCTGACCCCCTGACTACAGGCTGACCTCCCTGACTACAGGTCTGACCTCCTGACACTACAGGCCCGACCTCCCTCCCTGACTACAGACCTGACCTCCCTGACTACAGGTCAGAGCCCCTGACTACAGGTCTGACCTCCCTGACTAAGGTCTGACCTCCCTGACTACAGGACCTCCCTGACTACAGATCAGAGCTCCCTGACTATAGGCCTGACCTCCCTGACTACAGGTCTGACCTCCCTGACTACAGATCAGAGCTCCCTGACTATAGGCCTGACCTCCCTGACTACAGGTCTGACCTCCCTGACTACCAGCCCTGACTATAGACCTGACTCCCTGACTACAGTCCTGACCTCCCTGACTACAGGTCTGACCTCCCTGACTACAGGTCTGACCTCCCTGACTACAGGTCAGAGCTCCCTGACTACAGGTCAGAGCTCCCTGACTACACAGAGCTCCCTGACTACAGGTCTTGACTCTGACTACAGGTCTGACCTCCCTGACTGCAGGGACCCCCTGACCTCCCTGACTACAGGCCTGACCCCCTGACTACAGGCCCGACCTCCCTGATACAGATCAGAGCTCCCTGACTATAGGCCGGTCTCAGACTCCCTGACTACAGGTCAGAGCTCCCTGACTACAGGTACTGACTACAGATCAGAGCCTCCCTGTGACTATAGGCCTACCTCCCTGACTATAGGCCTGACCTCCTGACTATAGGCCTGACCTCCCTGACCTCCCTGACCTCCGCTGACTCTCTCTCTCTCTCTCTCTCTCTCTCTCTCTCGTGCAAATGAACAGGATATATTAAAATAAACATAGAAATGCAGTTCAAGAATTCAAGACAGTATAAGAGCACACAGCATAAACACCACAGTGCAAGTTAACCCTTCAGAGTGCAATAAAGTAGGGAGTTGATAGATTTGCATAGTTAGAAATAAGGACAAATGTCCACAAATATCAATAGTTCAGGGTATGATTGCTCCAGGGCACTACACAGACCCCAGACCAGACCTCCCCTGTATAGAGACCTCAGACCAGACCTCCCCTGTATACAGACCCCAGAGCAGACCTCTCCTGTATACAGACCCCAGACCAGACCTCCCCTGTATACAGACCCCAGACCAGACCTCCCCTGTATACAGACCTCAGACCAGACCTCCCCGTATACAGACCAGACCTCCCTTGTATACAGACCCCAGACCAGACCCCCCTGTATTACAGACCCCAGACCAGACCTCCCCTGTATACAGACCTCAGACCAGACCTCTGCCTGTATACAGACCCCAGAGCAGACCTCCCCTGTATACAGACCCCAGACCTCTCCTGTATACAGGACCCCAGACCAGACCTCCCCTGTATAAAGACCTCAGACCAGACCTCCCTTGTATACAGACCTCAGATCAGACCTCCCCTGTATACAGACCCCCAGACCAGACCTCCCCTGTATACAGACCCCAGAGCAGACCTCTCCTGTATACAGACCCCAGACCAGACCCTAACCTGTATACAGACCCCAGACCAGACCTCCCCTGTATACAGACCTCAGACCAGACCTCCCCGTATACAGACCAGACCTCCCCTGTTATACAGACCCCAGACCAGACCTCCCCTGTATTACAGACCCCAGACCAGACCTCCCCTGTATACAGACCTCAGACCAGACCTCTGCTGTATACAGACCCTTGAGCAGACCTCCCCTGTATACAGACCTCAGACCAGACCTCTGCTGTATACAGACCCCAGAGCAGACCTCCCCTGTATACAGACCCCAGACCTCTCCTGTATACAGACCCCAGACCAGACCTCCCCTGTATAAAGACCTCAGACTAGACCTCCCCTGTATACAGACCCCAGACCAGACCTCCCCTGTATACAGACCTCAGACCAGACCTCCCCTGTATACAGACACCAGACCTCCCCTGTATACAGACCTCAGACCAGACCTCCCCTGTATACAGACCCCAGACCAGACCTCCCCTGTATACAGACCTCAGACCAGACCTCCCCTGTATACAGACCCCAGACCTCCCCGGTATACAGATCCCAGGACCAGACCTCCCCGGTATAAAGGACCTCAGACCAGACCTCCCCGGTAGAAAGACCTCAGATCAGACCTCCCCGGTATACAGACCTCAGACCTCCCCTGTATACAGACCCCAAACCAGACCTCCCCTGTATACAGACCCCCAGACCAGACCTCCCCTGTATACAGACCCCAGACCTCCCCTCTATACAGACCCCAGACCAGACCTCCCCGGTATAAAGACCTCAGACCAGACCTCCCGGTATAAAGACCTCAGACCAGACCTCCCCGGTATACAGACTTCAGACCTCCCCTGTATACAGACCCCAGATCTCCCCTGTATACAGACCCCAGACCAGACCTCCCCTGTATACAGACCCCCAGACCTCCCCCTGTATACAGACACCAGACCTCTCCTGTATACAGACCCCAGACCTCCCCTGTATACAGACCCCAGACCTCCCTGGTATACAGACCCCAGACCCGACCTCCCCTGTATACAGACCCCAGACCTCCCCTGTATACAGACCCCAGACCAGACCTCCCCTGTATACAGACCCCAGACCTCCCCTCTATACAGACACCAGACCTTTCCCTGTATACAGACCCCAGACCTCCCCTCTATACAGACACCAGACCTCCCCTGTATACAGACCCAGACCTCCCCTGTATACAGACCCCAAGACCTTCCCCTGTATACAGACCCCAGACCTCCCCCTGTATACAGACCCAGACCAGACCTCCCCTGTATACAGACCCCAGACCTCCCCTCTATACAGACACCAGACCTCCCCTGTATACAGACCCCAGACCTCCCCTCTATACAGACACCAGACCTCCCCTGTATAACAGACCCCAGACCTCCCCTGTATACAGACCCCAGACCTCCCCTGTATACAGACCCCAGACCTCCCCTGTATACAGGACACCAGACCTCTCCTGTATACAGACCCCAGACCTCCCCTGTATACAGACCCCAGATCCTCCTGTATACAGCACCCCCAGACCCGACCTCCCTGTATACAGACCCCAGACCTCCCCTGTATACAGGAACCCCAGACCTCCCCTCTATACAGACACCAGACCTCCCCTGTTATACAGACCCCAGACCTCCCCTCTATACAGACACCAGACCTCCCCTGTATACAGACCCCAGACCTCCCCTGTATACAGACCCAGACCTCCCTGTATACAGACCCCAGACCTCCCCTGTATACAGACCCCAGACCAGACCTCCCCTGTATACAGACCCCAGACCTCCCCTCTATACAGACACCAGACCTCCCCTGTATACAGACCCCAGACCTCCCCTCTATACAGACACCAGACCTCCCCTGTATACAGACCCCAGACCTCCCCTGTATACAGACCCCAGACCTCCCCTGTATACAGACCCCAGACCTCCCCTGTATACAGACACCAGAACCTCTCCTGTATACAGACCCCAGACCTCCCCTGTATACAGACCCCAGACCTCCCTGTATACAGACCCCAGACCCGACCTCCCTGTATACAGACCCCAGACCTCCCCTGTATACAGACCCCAGACCAGACCTCCCCTGTATACAGACCCCAGACCTCCCCTCTATACAGACACCAGACCCTCCCCTGTATACAGACCCCAGACCTCCCCTCTATACAGACACCAGACCTCCCCTGTATTACAGACCCCAGACCTCCCCTGTATACAGACCCCAAGACATCTCCTGTATACATACAAAAAACTAAGTTGAAGGAGACAGCACGTCCTTGGTGAAATTTTATTCCGGGTGCTACGTTTCGGCCAGGGAGGCCTTTGACAAAGGCCTCCCTGGCCGAAACGTAGCATCCAGAATAAAATTTCACCAAAGACGTGCTGTCTCCTCCAACTTAGCTTTTTGTATGCTGATCGCTTTTGTAAGGGCTTCACCACCCTCCCTGGAGATCTGCACCCTCTAATGTGCATCCTGTGGTGTGCTGCCCTACCTATTTGTTTTCCATCTCCTGTATACAGACCTGTAAAATATCAGTGAATCTCCATAACTTCTCGTCATATCAAATATAGCTGGAGGAGCTTTCTTATATTACATATTTACTGAAGATGTTAATGTGCCATCCTTGAATGCCCCCGGCTCAGTCACAGCTTTACCCTTGAGTTCATCCTGTTTCCATCCCCCTATACAGGAGGATGAAAAGTATAGATCTTATATACTGTCACCTTTGTCCAGCTTTCCTATAACTAACACTAATTCCATGTATGGTGACACTCCAATATCACTATACGGTAAAACCCTGGGCCCTCACTTCTGAGGGACAGCTCCTTCCTATATACAAGTGACTAATAACAGAGCCGTCTATAGAAGTGACTACTACAGAGCCGTCTATAGAAGTGACTACTACAGAGCCGTCTATAGAAGTGATTACTACAGAGCCGTCTATAGAAGTGATTACTACAGAGCCGTCTATAGAAGTGACCACTACAGAGCCGTCTATAGAAGTGACTGCTACAGAGCCGTCTATAGAAGTGACTACTATAGAGCCGTCCATAGAAGTGACTGCTACAGAGCCGTCTATAGAAGTGACTACTACAGAGCCGTCCATAGAAGTGACTACTACAGAGCCGTCTATAGAAGTGATTACTACAGAGCCGTCTATAGAAGTGACTGCTACAGAGCCGTCTATAGAAGTGACCACTACAGAGCCGTCCATAGAAGTGACTACTACAGAGCCGTCTATAGAAGTGACTACTACAGAGCTGTCTATAGAAGTGACTACTACAGAGCCGTCCATAGAAGTGACCACTACAGAGCTGTCTATAGAAGTGACTACTACAGAGCCGTCTATAGAAGTGACTACTACAGAGCCGTCTATAGAAGTGACCACTACAGAGCTGTCTATAGAAGTGACTACTACAGAGCCGTCCATAGAAGTGACTACTACAGAGCCATCCATAGAAGTGACTACTACAGAGCCGTCTATACAAGTGACTACTACAGAGCCGTCTATAGAAGTGACCACTACAGAGCCGTCCACAGAAGTGACCACTACAGAGCCGTCCACAGAAGTGACTACTACAGAGCTGTCTATAGAAGTGACTACTACAGAGCCGTCTATAGAAGTGACTACTACAGAGCCGTCTATAGAAGTGACTACTACAGAGCCGTCCATAGAAGTGACTACTACAGAGCCGTCTATAGAAGTGACTACTACAGAGCCGTCTATAGAAGTGACTACTACAGAGCCGTCCATAGAAGTGACTACTACAGAGCCGTCCATAGAAGTGACTACTACAGAGCCGTCTATAGAAGTGATTACTACAGAGCCGTCCATAGAAGTGACTACTACAGAGCCGTCCACAGAAGTGACTACTACAGAGCCGTCCATAGAAGTGACTACTACAGAGCCGTCCATAGAAGTGATCACTACAGAGCCGTCCATAGAAGTGACTACTACAGAGCCGTCCACAGAAGTGACTACTACAGAGCTGTCTATAGAAGTGATCACTACAGAGCCGTCCATAGAAGAGACTACTACAGAGCCGTCCATAGAAGTGACTACTACAAAGCCGTCCATAGAAAGTGACTACTACAGAGCCGTCCATAGAAGTGATTACTACAGAGCCGTCCATAGAAGTGACTACTACAGAGCCGTCCATAGAAGTGACCACTACAGAGCCATCCATAGAAGTGATTACTACAGAGCCGTCCATAGAAGTGACTACTACAGAGCCGTCCATAGAAGTGACTACTACAAGCGCGTCTATGAAGTGACTACTACAGAGCCGTCCATAGAAGTGATCACTACAGAGCCGTCCACAGAAGTGATTACTACAGAGCCGTCTATAGAAGTGATTACTACAGAGCCGTCCATAGAAGTGACTACTACACAGAGCCGTCCATAGAAGTGATTACTACAGAGCCTATAGAAGTGTCTATAGAAGTGACTACTACAGAGCCGTCCTAGAAGTGACTACTACAGAGCCGTCCATAGAAGTGAATTACTACAGAACATAGAAGGTGACTACTACAGATAGAAGTGACTACTACAGAGCTGCTATAGAAGTGACTACTACACAAGCCGTTCATAGAGTGAATACTACAGAGCCGTCCTATAGAAGTGATTACTACAGAGCCGTCTATAGAAGTGATTACTAAGAGCCGTCCATAGAGTGATTACTACAGAGCCGTCCATAGAAGTGACTACTACAGAGCCGTCCATAGAAGTGACTACTACAGAGCCGTCCATAGAAGTGATCACTACAGAGCCGTCCATAGAAGTGATCACTACAGAGCCATCCATAGAAGTGACTACTACAGAGCAGTCCATAGAAGTGATTACTACAGAGCCGTCCACAGAAGTGACTACTACAGAGCCGTCCATAGAAGTGACTACTACAGAGCCGTCCACAGAAGTGATTACTACAGAGCCGTCCACAGAAGTGATTACTACAGAGCCATCCATAGAAGTGATTACTACAGAGCCGTCCATAGAAGTGATTACTACAGAGCCGTCCATAGAAGTGATTACTACAGAGCCGTCCATAGAAGTGATTACTACAGAGCCGTCCACAGAAGTGACTACTACAGAGCAGTCCACAGAAGTGATTACTACAGAGCCGTCCATAGAAGTGATTACTACAGAGCCGTCCATAGAAGTGATTACTACAGAGCCGTCCATAGAAGTGACTACTACAGAGCCGTCTATAGAAGTGACTACTACAGAGCCGTCCATAGAAGTGATCACTACAGAGCCGTCTATAGAAGTGATTACTACTACATAGAAGATACTACAGAGCCGTCCATAGAAGTGACTACTACAGAGCCGTCCATAGAAGTGATCACTACAGAGCCGTCCATAGAGTGATCACTAAAGAGCCATCCATAGAAGTGACTACTACAGACCGTCCATAGAAGTGATGACTACAGAGCCATCCATAGAAGTGATTACTACATCCACAGAAGTGACTACTACAGACAGTCCACAGAAGACAGAGCCGTCCATAGAAG
The DNA here is from genome assembly GCA_900303285.1 of Rhinella marina. NCBI lineage: Eukaryota > Metazoa > Chordata > Amphibia > Anura > Bufonidae > Rhinella > Rhinella marina. The sequence goes on along the minus strand of ONZH01007984.1, from coordinate 51,788 downwards.
TTGATCACTACAGAGCCATAGAAGTGACTCCATATAGAAGTGATTACTACAGAGCCGTCCATTAGAAGTGACTACTACAGACCTAGAAGTGACACTACAGAGCCGTCCATAGAAGTGATCACTACAGAGCCGTGACTCAGAGCGTCACTACAGAGCCGTCCATAGAAGTGACTACTACAGAGCCGTCCATAGAAGTGATCACTACAGAGCCGTCCATAGAAGTGATCACTACAGAGCCATCCATAGAAGTGACTACTACAGAGCCGTCCATAGAAGTGATCACTACAGAGCCGTCCATAGAAGTGATCACTACAGAGCCGTCCATAGAAGTGATCACTACAGAGCCGTCCATAGAAGTGACTACTACAGAGCCGTCTATAGAACGCTGAGGGGCAGTCTGATCCTGAGGGGAGCTGTGTTACCATTACTGGGGGTCTCTCATAGACGACGCGTTTCAGTCCACGCTCTCCGGTTACTAGGACACAAATACCACAGACCACCAGTATGTAACCCATCGGGGGGCGCACAGTGCCAGGAAATATACTATAGATACTATAAAACCCCCGGGTGATGTAACCCTCCCCCCCCCCATTGTGTAATGGGAGCAGCTGACGAGTTCCTGGAATTTCCATCACATCGTCTTCTCTGTCACTTTCACTTTCACTTGGATTTTTTGGATTTTTGAGCCTCTCTATAAAAGGCAGAAGAAGCTGGAGGAGCAGACGGACGGACGGACGAGGAGGAGAGGGATCTGTGCTGCACGGTAAGCTGTGAGGGGCACTCAATGTCTGCACTGCTGGTATCTGATGATGTTGTCAGGGAGGGGGTGGGGGTCCAGGACCCCCTTGTAAAAACATGAGGCAGAATTATTAACCCTGTAGATGACAAGCTGACGAGGGCTGTCTACACCCTTCACACCCCTTGTGCAGAAGAGTTCTCTATATATACTGTAGATGCAGCACATTTCGTGCCGGGGGTCGCCCCCCCCCCTGTACCCCCTCCCCCCACCGTCAGTGAATTTCCATTGTATTGTACCCTGATCGGTTTGTGGGAAGGAGATGATCACTCCTATCATCCTCACTGGAGTGTTTATCTACTACAATGCTGGGCGCTCCTCACCCATTAGGACGCCGGCAGTATGGGGGAGGGGGGGTCATCCTGCCTCCTCGAAGCCTCCATGACACTTGTAGATTATTCGCCCGATGTTACTCCTATTAATCCCAGTAAAAATCACTCATTTTGAGCTAAAGCTACAGATTTTTTGAAAAAATGTCATTTTGGATGACCTTCTTAAAGGGGTTAGCTTTATATTAGATGGTAGATGAATTGCATTAATATTGGGGAAGTAATGACTGTGCTAGACACAGCAACTAACATGAACAATCACAGCTGCAGTGAAAAGCATGGGGGAGGAATAGAACAGGAACTGGTGGCTCTAGTCAGTGTGATTTACATACCAGACCTCATCTGCATAAAGTGGTGCTTAACCTAATGCTACTGTCCTAAAAGTAGATAAAGAACCAAATCAAACAAAGGAATCAAAAATATTAGACCTGGAGAAAAAAATGCTCCAATATCACACGTCTGTGAGCGGTAAAAGTATGTGAACCTTCAGGATTAGCAGATCATGTGTCAGTGAGATGAGATGACGATCAGGTGTGAGTGGGCCACATCTTTTATGTAAAGAACAAGGATCTGTCAAAGTTTCATCGTCACAACGTGGTTGGACATGGCACAAAGAAGGGAGATTTCTGAGGGCCTCAGAAGTAGAGTTGTTGATGCTCATCAGGCTTAAAAAAGGTGATAAAACCCTCTCTAAGGAGTCTGGACTCCACCAATCCACAATCAGACAGATTGTAACATAGTAACATAGTTTATAAGGCTGAAAAAAACCCTCAGTCCATCAGGTTCGGCTTGTTATCCTGCAAGTTGATCCAGAGGAAGGAAAATACCCCTGTGAGGTAGAAGCCAGTTTTCCTCACTTTAGGGGAAAAATTCCTTCCCGACTCCAATCAGACATCAGAATAACTCCCTGGATCAACGACCCCTCTCTAGTAACTATAACCTGTAATATTATTACCTCCAGAAATACATCCAGGCCCCTCCTGATCTCTTATAGTGAACTTACCATCACCACCTCCTCAGGGAGAGAGTTCCATAGTCTCACTACTCTTACTGTAGAGAGTCCATAGTCTCACTGCTCTTACAGTAAAGAGTCCATAGTCTCTCTGCGCTTACTGTAAAGAGTCCATAGTCTCACTGCTCTTACAGTAAAGAGTCCATAGTCTCACTGCTCTTACAGTAAAGAGTCCATAGTCTCTCTGCGCTTACTATAAAGAGTCCATAGTCTCACTGCTCTTACAGTAAAGAGTCCATATCCTCACTGCTCTTACAGTAAAGAGTCCATATCCTCACTGCTCTTACAGTAAAGAGTCCATAGTCTCACTGCTCTTACCGTAAAGAGTCCATAGTCTCACTGCTCTTACTGTAAAGAGTCCACAGTCTCACTGCTCTTACAGTAAAGAGTCCATAGTCTCACTGCTCTTACAGTAAAGAGTCCATAATCTCACTACTCTTACAGTAAAGAGTCTATAGTCTCACTGCTCTTACAGTAAAGAGTCCATAGTCTCACTGCTCTTACATTAAAGAGCCCATAGTCTTACTGCTCTTACAGTAAAGAGTCCATAGTCTCACTGCTCTTACAGTAAAGAGTCCATAGTCTCACTGCTCTTACAGTAAAGAGTCCATAGTCTCACTGCTTGTACTGTAAAGAGTCCAAAGTCTTACTGCTCTTACTGTAAAGAGTCCATAGTCTCACTGCTCTTACTGTAAAGAGTCCATAGTCTCACTGCTCTTACAGTAAAGAGTCCATAGTCTCACTGCTCTTACAGTAAAGAGTCCATAGTCTCACTGCTCTTACCGTAAAGAGTCCATAGTCTCACTGCTCTTACAGTAAAGAGCCCATAGTCTCACTGCTCTTACAGTAAAGAATCCTCTTCTATGTTTGTGTACAAACCTTCTTTCCTCCAGACGCAGAGGATGTCCCCTCGTCACAGTCACAGTCCTGGGGATAAATAGATGATGGGAGAGATCTCTGTACTGACCCCTGATATATTTATACATAGTTATTAGATCTCCCCTCAGTCGTCCCTAATTTTGATAATCTTTCTGGGTCCTGTAGTCCACCCATTCCAGTTATTACTTCAGTTGCCCTCCTCTGAACCCTCTCCAGCTCTGCTATGTCTGCCTTGTTCACAGGAGCCCAGAACTGTACACAGTACTCCATGTGTGGTCTGACTAGTGATGTGTAAAGTGGCAGGACTGTGTTCTCATCACCGCCATCTATGCCTCTTTGGATGCAACCCATTATCTTATTGGCCTTGGCAGCAGCTGTCTGACACTGGTTTCTGCAGCTTAATTTGCTGTTCAGTAAAATTCCTAGGTCCTTTTCCATGTCAGTGTTACCCAGTGTTTTAACATTCAGTATGTACTGGTGACTTGCATTATTCCTTCCCATATGCATAACTTTACATTTGTCAGTGTTAAACCTCATCTGCCACTTCTCTGCCCAAGCCTCCAGTCTATCCAGGTCCATCTGTAGTAGTGTACTGTCCTCTGCAGTATATATACAGGGTACTGTCCTCTGTAGTATATATACAGTATAATGTCCTCTGTAGTGTATATACAGTGTACTGTCCAGTGTAGTATATATACAGTATACTGTCCTCTGTAGTGTATATACAGTGTACTGTCCTCTGTAGTATATATACAGTATAATGTCCTCTGTAGTGTATATACAGTGTACTGTCCTGTGTAGTATATATACAGTATACTGTCCTCTGTAGTGTATATACAGTGTACTGTCCTCTGTAGTGTATATATACAGTATACTGTCCTCTGTAGTATATATATATACAGTATACTGTCCTCTGTAGTATATATATACAGTATACTGTCCTCTGTAGTATATATATATAAAGTATACTGTCATCTGTAGTATATATACACAGTATACTGTCGTCTGTAGTGTATATACACAGTGTACTGTCCTCTGTAGTGTATATATACAGTATACTGTCCTCTGTAGTATATATACATTATACTGTTCTCTGTAGTATATATACAGTATACTGTCCTCTATAGTATATATATATACAGTATACTGTCCTCTGTAGTATATATATATATATATATAAAGTATACTGTCCTCTGTAGTATGTATATACAGTATACTGTCCTCTGTAGTATATATATACAGTATACTGTCCTCTGTAGTATATATACATTATACTGTCCTCTGTAGTATATATACAGTATACTGTCCTCTGTAGTATATATACAGTATACTGTCCTCTGTAGTATATATATACAGTATACTGTCCTCTATAGTATATATACAGTATACTGTCCTCTGTAGTATATATATATATAAAGTATACTGTCCTCTGTAGTATATATACACAGTATACTGTCGTTTGTAGTATATATACACAGTATACTGTCGTCTGTAGTATATATTCACAGTATACTGTCGTCTGTAGTGTATATACAGTATACTGTCCTCTGTAGTATATATACAGTGTACTGTCCTCTGTAGTATATATGCAGTATACTGTCCTCTGTAGTATATATACAGTATACTGTCCTCTGTAGTGTATACACAGTATACTGTCCTCTGTAGTGTATATACAGTATACTGTCCTCTGTAGTATATATACAGTATACTGTCCTCTGTAGTATATATATATACAGTATACTGTCCTCTGTAGTATATATATATATATACAGTATACTGTCCTCTGTAGTATATATACAGTATACTGTCCTCTGTAGTATATATACAGTGTACTGTCCTCTTTAGTGTATACACAGTATACTGTCCTCTGTAGTATATATACAGTGTACTGTCCTCTGTAGTATATATGCAGTATACTGTCCTCTGTAGTATATATACAGTATACTGTCCTCTGTAGTGTATACACAGTATACTGTCCTCTGTAGTGTATATACAGTATACTGTCCTCTGTAGTATATATATATACAGTATACTGTCCTCTGTAGTATATATACAGTATACTGTCCTCTGTAGTATATATACAGTGTACTGTCCTCTGTAGTGTATATACAGTATACTGTCCTCTGTAGTATATATACAGTATAATGTCCTCTGTAGTATATATACAGTATACTGTCCTCCTCTGTGTTAATTACTTTACACAGTTTAGTGTCATCTGCAAAAATTGATTTTTACTGTGCAAGCCTTCTACAAGATCATTAATAAATATATTGAAGAGAATAGGACCCAATACTGACCCCGTGGTACTCCACTAGTGACAGTGACCCCTCCAATACTGACCCCTGTGGTACCCCACTAGTGACAGTGACCCCTCCAATACTGACCCCTGCGGTACCCCACTAGTGACAGTGACCCTTCCAGTACTGACCCCTGTGGTACCCCAATAGTGACAGTGACCCCTCCCGTACTGACCCCTGTGGTACCCCACTAGTGACAGTGACCCCTCCCGTACTGACCCCTGTGGTACCCCACTAGTGACAGTGACCCTTCCAGTACTGACCCCTGTGGTACCCCAATAGTGACAGTGACCCCTCCCGTACTGACCCTGTGGTACCGCACTAGTGACAGTGACCCCTCCAGTACTGACCCCTGTGGTACCCACTAGTGACAGGACCCTCAGTATGACCCCTGGTACCCACTGTGACCCCTCCAGTACTGACCCCTGTGGTACCCCACTAGTGACAGTGACCCCTCCAGTACTGACCCCTGTGGTACCCCACTAGTGACAGTGACCCCTCCAGTACTGACCCCTGTGGTACCCCCACTAGTGACAGTGAACCCTCCAGTACTGACCCCTGTGGTACCCGACTAGTTACAGTGACCCCCTCCAGTACTGACCCCTGTGGTACCCCACTAGTGACAGTGACTCCTCCAGTACTGACCCCTGTGGTACCCCACTAGTGACAGTGACCCCCTCCAGTACTGACCCCTGTGGTACCCCACTAGTGACAGTGACCCTCCAGTACTGACCCCTGTGGTACCCCACTAAGTGACAGTGACCCTCCAGTACTGACCCCTGTGGTACCCACTAGTGACAGTGACCCCTCCAGTACTGACCCCTGTGGTACCCGCTAGTTACAGTGACCCCTCCAGTACTGACCCCTGTGGTACCGCACTAGTGACAGTGACCCCTCCAGTACTGACCCCTGTGGTACCCCGACTAGTTACAGTGACCCTCCAGTACTGACCCCTGTGGTACCGCACTAGTGACAGTGACCCCTCCAGTACTGACCCCTGTGGTACCCCGACTAGTTACAGTGACCCTCCAGTACTGACCCCTGTGGTACCGCACTAGTGACAGTGACCCCTCCAGTACTGACCCCTTTGGTTACCCACTAGTGACAGTGACCCCTCCAGTACTGACCCTGTGGTACCCCCACTAGTGACAGTGACCCCTCCAATACTGACCCCTGTGGTACCCCCACTAGTGACAGTGACCCTCCAGTACTGACCCCTGTGGTACCCCACTAGTGACAGTGACCCCTCCAGTACTGACCCCTGTGGTACCCCACTAGTTGACAGTGACCCTCCAATACTGACCCCTGTGGTACCCCACTAGTGACAGTGACCCCTCCAGTACTGACTCCTGTGGTTACCCCACTAGTGACAGTGACTCCTCCATACTGACCCCTGTGGTACCCCACTAGTGACAGTGACCCCTCCAGTACTGACCCCTGTGGTACCCCACTAGTGACAGTGACCCCTCCAATACAGACCCCTGTGGTACCCCACTAGTGACAGTGACCCCTCCAGTACTGACTCCTGTGGTACCCCACTAGTGACAGTGACCCAATCTGAGTATGTACCATTAATAACCACCCTCTGTTTTCTATCACTGAGCCAGTTACTTACCCACATACAGACATTTTCTCCCAGGCCAAGCATTCTCATTTTATATACTTACCTTTTATGTGGTACAGTGTCAAACACTTTGGAGAAGTCCAAATATACGACATCCATTGATTCGCCGCGGTCCAGTCTAGAACTTACCTCCTCATAGAAACTGATTAGATTGGTTTGACATGACCGATCCCTCATGAAGCCATGCTGATATGGAGTTATTTGCTTATTGTCATTGAGGTACTCCAAGATAGCATCTCTTAGAAAACCCTCAAACAGTTTACCCACTACAGATGCTACACTTACCGGCCTACAGTCCCGGGCTCTGTTTTTGGACCCTTTTTGAATATTGGCACAAATGGAAGAAATTCAAGACCATTATTACCCCCCTTGGAGTGGTCGACCATGTAATAGTCTGTGAGGTTATAAAGGAGCCCAAGGTAACCTCTAAGCAGCTACAGGCCTTTCACACATTAGCTAATTTTAATGTCCATCATTCCACCATCCACCATGAGCATGGTGTGAGTGCAAGGAGAAAGCTGCTGCTCTCCAAAAAGAACATTGCTGCTCGTCTGCAGTTTGCTAAAGCTCACTCTGACAAGCCAGAAGACTATTGGGAAAACCGGGCCTCCAGCATAAAGACCTCCTCCCATCTGTGACACACGGTGCTGGTAGGATCATGGATTGGGCCTGTCCTGTCTGGGCCAGGACGCTCGTCATCACTGGGGACAATGAATTCTGAATTATACCAGCAAATTCTAAAGGAAAATGTCAGGACTTCTGTCCTTGAGCTGAATCTCAGGAGAACGTGGGTCGTACAGCAGGACAACCCCGAGCTCACGAGTCCTTCTAACAAAGGAAGAGAAAGTTCTGGAATGTCCTGACCTTAATCCAACAGGAAGGAGCTGAAGCGAGCAGATCATGGAGGAAACCACCAACATAGCAGAGCTGAAGCTGTTCTGCATGGAGGAATGGGATAAATTCCGCCTAGCCGATGTGCAGGACTAATCAACAATTACTGGAAACAGGGGGTCACACCAGATACTGACAGCAGGGGTTCACATACTTTTACCGCTCACAGACATGAGATATCGGAGCATCTTCCTCCAGGTCTAATATCTGTTACTCATTTCTTCGATTTGGTTCTTTATGTAATTTTAGGACTTGTGTGAAAATCTGAAAATTCTGAAGGGTTCACAAACTTTCAAGCACCTCTGACGATGCCCGGAGCTTTCGATGCCGCAGCCTGTCTGCCTGATAGAGAACGTTGACGGGAATACGCTGGTGGTTAATAAAGATGCCGAGAAGATCCTTCTGGAAATCTCGAAGCCGGTGGTGGTTATCGCAATCGTAGGAAAGTACCGGACGGGGAAATCTTATCTGATGAATAAACTGGCCGGGAAAAGAACCGGTGAGTTATAAATGTGACGCCCAGAACGCGTCACATGTGATATAATATCTGTAGAGCGTTAGAGAATGGATGGTAACACAATTCTTGTGACTTCGATCCTAATTGCACAAATCCACATGTAGTTAGCTCCCCCTAGTGGTGACCGCAGACGGTCAGAATTATATACTATACAGATATATTGTCTTTGGACCTTTTATCTTCCTGAGAGTCTTTCTGTGGATTTGTCACAGACATGAGTGAATCGATTCAAAACTGATCAGATTCATCACGAATTTCACCAAAATTCTTCTTCCAAATGAACGCAAATGCTTTGAACAAATCGTGCAAAAAGGTGCTCGCCATTTTACGTTTAAAATTCAGTAGTGAGGGAAATCGGGCAGGAAGGAGGAAGATGAGGGATCACATGACCCAGAAGGAGGCCCACAATGCCTTGCAGTCAGCCTGACATCCAATCAGGAGGGAGGATACTGGCTGCGCCATTCTGAGCTCATAGGACGTGTCCGCCGTGTCTCCATCATAAGGTCCTGCAGGGATTGTGAATGAGAAGTTCAGGTTTTCTCATTAGGGACAGGATCGGGAGCGGTTTCTTATTTGAGTTTATTTGTGACTTTTCCAGGTTTTGCTCTGGGATCCAGCATCCAGTCAAAGACCAAAGGGATCTGGATGTGGTGCGTTCCTCACCCTCAGAATCCCGGACAAACCCTTATTCTCCTGGATACAGAGGGACTGGGCGACGTGGAGAAGGTGGGTTACACCGATTGGACAGATATGAAGGGCTCTCTGAAGTGTGGATTACTGATTGGTGGGGGTGTCAGAGTGTAAGAACAGCGCCCCCCTTGTCCTTAGGTCGTGTCTGGTATTGCAGCTAATTGCCATTTAAGTGAATAAAGCTGAACCCCAAGATGAGACCCAGTCCATGGAGCGAACACCTTTTTTTCTCCTCTTTGACCATCCCTTTAATACAGTTCGCTTCATTCACTTAAAGGGACACTCCAGTAATTTCAAGCTATCCCTTGGCCATAGGATCGGGGATACCTCTAATATCATTGGGTATCCTACTGCCGGGACCCCCACCGATGATGAGAACAAGGGCCCCTTACCTGCAGGGTCGAGCATGCACACAGCAGCTCCATTCATCTCTATGGGATGGTTACAGCACTTGGTTATGTCTGGCAGGTCCCATGGAGATGAATGTAGCGGCAGTGCGCATGCTCGGCCTGATGCTCCATACCATACATTTTGGCCCCCGTCCTCATGATCGGTGGGGGTCCCAACTGTAGGACTCACACTGATCTAATAGTTATATTTTATCCACAATATAGATGATAACTTGAAATTTCTGGACAAGTCCTTTAAGGACTTGTCCTTAAACGTCTTCAATAGTCATCAGCCAATCGCCCATTTCCTTCAATCCCCCTCCCATACACACGCACACTTAGTCTGTTCAGTCGAACATGCATGCCTATTCACTGGGAAGAGGGAAATTAGAGACTAACAGGAGCTTCTGGCTGCTCATCCCCCTTGAGAACAAAGGATCGCTTGTTGAAATTCAGCAGGTGTGATCCTTCCTTCCCCGATATCTGTTGAGATAATGTCAGTAAAACCTCTCGTACCCATGAGCCCGTCCCACCGATACTGGCAGGTTTTGCCGCCGTCAGTGTAATGTGTATGGCCTCCTTGTGTCTATTACGGGCATCAGAACAGTCGTCAAAACGTTCCCCGAAATAACTATCGATGGGATTGTGCTAGAAGACCAAAATGAAGCCAGGGCTGAATACCAGGAAAGTGAGGGGCCAGGTCCAGGATTTACTGACTCTTTCGATCCTCTGCTGCTGGAGCAATGACGTCTCAGCAGACGGCTCATGTACATTAGAAATCTACAATCTCTAGATCTTGCTGATTTTGAGGAATTGCACTGAAATTCTTTTCTTGCTCCGCAGGGCGACTGTAAGAACGACGCTTGGATCTTCTCCTTGGCGGTTCTGCTGAGCAGTGCCTTCGTGTTTAATAGCCTGGGGACCATTGACCAGCAATCGATGGAGCAGCTACAGTATCCTTCATGCACATTCGTTTAGGAATATGTTTTATTAGATTTTATCATTCCATTTATTGTATTTACCTGCAGTCCATGTGAATATATGAACCTTATTCGGGGACGTATCATCTTCCTCACCTTCTATTCGTCCGTGGTTCCCCTTTTTGTACCTGCAGACCTCTTACAAATGTTCAGAAACCTCTTCAGTCACAAAGAAATCCAAACGGTGTGAAACAGTATCAGGAGCCGAAGAGGATGGGGGAGGAGGGGGATGGAGCTGCACAATCTCTACCTCAGTTTACTGCTCTAGAAGGGAGAGGCGAGCAGAAGGTTATTGAATAGTGATGAGCAAGCCTGCTTAGCCAAATACAATATTCGGCCGAACACCGCGTGTACTGGAGCGCCATGGTCGAGTCCCTCCCCGCACGCTAATTAGCCAATCAGCATGCGGGGCGGTACTGGCATTACAGTGATTGGCTGGCCGGGAACGCGTCATTGGGTGCTATATAGCACCCAGTGACATGTGACTGGCTCAGACCAAGTCAGGGAGAGCTGCTGCAAGGAGGGACAGAGAGTGTAGGGATAGGATTTGGCTAGACAGGGCTAGTTTTTCTGTTCACAAGACCCAAAAGTCCTTTTAAAGGGTTTCTGTCACCAGTTTTGGGCATATAAAACAGGATGACATTTGCAATGTGCAAATGTCACCTGATGCCCAAACTGGTGATAATTTTTTTACTGGTGCCCCGTTTTTGAAATAAATCATCTTTTGTTGTATGCAAATGAAGCTTACTAGGTGCAAGGGGCGGTTACCTCGCACCTAGTAAGCTCCGTTTGCCCACCCGCGGTCACGCCTACCTTCACTTGATTGACAGGGCCAGGCAGCTTGTTGGATCCTCTGCCGGCCCTGTGCTCCATTCAAATCCCGCGCCTGCGCCCTGCGGAATAAAAGCGGCGCAGGCGCAGTGAGCGGCGCTGGCCGCCGGGCTCCCGGCTACCTCACTGCGCCTGCGCCGATGACGTCAGAGTACACATGACGTCATCGGCGCAGGCGCAGTGAGGTAGCCGGGAGCCCGGCGGCCAGCGCCGCTCACTGCGCCTGCGCCGCTTTTATTCCGCAGGGCGCAGGCGCGGGATTTGAATGGAGCACAGGGCCGGCAGAGGATCCAACAAGCTGCCTGGCCCTGTCAATCAAGTGAAGGTAGGCGTGACCGCGGGTGGGCAAACGGAGCTTACTAGGTGCGAGGTAACCGCCCCTTGCACCTAGTAAGCTTCATTTGCATACAACAAAAGATGATTTATTTCAAAAACGGGGGCACCAGTAAAAAAATTATCACCAGTTTGGGCATCAGGTGACATTTGCACATTGCAAATGTCATCCTGTTTTATATGCCCAAAACTGGTGACAGAAACCCTTTAAGGGCTATTATATCTGGCTGCAATATATTGCATAGCACGAGATGCCTAAAAAAGCCTCCAGACCTCCCATCCCCCAACGGCCTCCCAATACTATTAGGTCACTTCTGGTTTCCAGGTCCCCGAGCAGCACTTAGTCTGCAGCACTTAATCTGCAACGGACACCAATTGCGACGGGCGACCTCCCTCCAGGGCCCACTAAGTGTGCTGTCTCGCACGTCCTAGATGTAGGAATGCCGAGTGGTATATGGTATGGCCTAAAATGTCTCTAGTGTGTCACGGTGTCACGGTGCTCCTACCTGGAAACGGCTGGACCCCAGGCTTTGGCTCCGGTTACAAATAAATAGGGGGAATAATTGAGGGAGGTAGTAATAAATGAGTCCAGACTTTGTGATGGAATCCAACGCAGCTTTACTTAAGTAGACTTGCATCCAAACAACAAACTTCTGGCTTTATCTTGGCTTCCAGCAGGTTTTAGCTTTAAAACTGGCAGGCAAAATCCTCTGCTATATCTCTGTAGCTCACTGCTGTGCTGACAAGCTGTACACTTGGATTAGCTGCTCTTTCACTTTACAATTTGTTTACTGATAACAATAAGGTATTAATCCTTCTATTGGTGAAAGCTTTCCTACTGTGCAGTGGCTTTACACAGCTGCCTAAGACTTTTGCACGGCACTAATCTCCATCCTCCTTTACACCAGATATCTCTCCGTATCTCTCTCCTCCGTTCACCTTTTCCTTGACAGTACAATCTCCAGTTATGTGACCGAACTGACAAAACTGATTAAGCTGAAGTCGTCGTCTGGGGCAAAAGACGAGAGCGGCGAATATAAGAGATTCTTCCCGTCATTCACCTGGTGCGTCCGAGACTTCACTCTACTACTGGAGAAGGACGGTAAACCCATCACAGAAGACGAGTATCTGATGACATCTCTGGAGATGAAGAGAGGTGACATTTCTTATCTTAAGCATTTGTTGGCGATAATTTCTTATCCAATAGGTTTGCGGGCTCGGGATGCCGGACCGGGACAGGGGTGGACTTCTAGGTAATGAGTCTGGACATGGAGGTCCAGCTGCAGGTTGAGTCTCATGACTTTCTGCCCCATCTTCCTGTCTCTCATGTCGGCTCTTTCTTTCCCCTGTTCTCAGCATCGCTGCTTCCTGTCAGGATCTGGATCTGTTTTACTTCCTGTTGGGTTTTCTCACCAATCCCAGCATGCCTTGCTCTGTAATATTTCACATGGCTCACTTCACCTAAATCACATGAAGATGGGAGGGAACAGTAGAACAATCCCTCAGAACCAGTGCAGACCAAAGCATGCTGGGACGGGTCAATCCTGCCATGATGCTCAGAACAGGGGAAGGAAACTGCTGATACAGAAAACAGGAATATGGGGCAAAATCCGGCATTTTTGGTGCAGTCTGGGCAAAATTTTTTTTTTATAGGACTGGAGAACCTCTAGTTATAAAGAACTCCCACAAAAAATTCTATTCCATGTCCTGCTAGAAATGTACATGATGTAATCTGTAGTGAATGTCATTTTCTTACCAGTGTCTGTATTTGTGAGTTATATCTCCCTGATGTTTCTCATCTGTGTCATGTGACCAGCAATCAGACTCACCAGATAACACAGCGCCTTATGTGTGGGCAGGAAGTCTATTTCTCTATGTATTCCTATGGGAGCCTCACTCTGAGTCTCATAGGAATGAATAGAGCAGTAACTGGCTTCCTGTCCTGGGTCAGTCGGAGGTCAGGGAGTTGGTCACATGACCCAGCTACCCTGGTGTCCAATGTACGGTACATACTGGTACCTGCAGCTGCCATCAACTAGGAGGCCCCATTGTCGGCCGGTTCGCCCCTGAGCAGAGCGGCGCTCACTTACTGTAAGTAACACTGATAACTTATCTCCTTAAGGTACTGACAAGAGAACCCAGGACTATAATTTACCCCGTGAGTGCATTCTACATTTTTTCCACACGCACAAATGTTTCGTATTTGACCGACCGGCGTCAAAGAAAAAACTTCGTCGTCTTGAAGAACTAGAAGAAAGTGAATTGGAAGAGGAATTTGTGGAACAGGCAACAATATTCTACAGTTACATGATCAGCAAGAGCCGCGTGAAGACACTGGCGGGAGGAATCAAGTCACCGGGAGAAGTAAGTCACATAGAGAGGAACGTCCAATCTATATAAAAGTCCTGAAATGTTTCCGTTTTCACACCGACCCCCATAACTGTAAAGATCACTTCTTAGCAGTCATCTCATTATCATCACAGGCAGGAATACAATAGCAGATCACACCTATATAACACAGGGTCCACTATTGGAAAACAGATGATCACAGCTCATCTCCTCCCCTCCCTGCACAATGACCTCTGCACGTCATGGAGCATGCCCACAACACTCTCCCATAGAAGTCTGCAGGTCCCTATGGTCCATGTAACGGTTGTAAAGCATATCTCTGACTTCGTACAATGCTCCATGTCGGATCTTTACTTGTATGTTCCAGTGTTAGCGGTTCTCGCTGACACCTATGTGAAGGCGATTCAGAGCGGAACGGTCCCCTGCATGGAGAACGCGGTTCTGGCTCTGGCCGAGATTGAGAACACAGCAGCTTTACAAGACGCAACGTCCAAATATGAACGTGAGATGGACAACCATGTCCTGAGGTTCCCGACGGAGACACAGCAAGAATTCCTGAACCTGCACATGGAATGTGAGAAAGAGGCCATCAAAGTCTTCATGGGGCGGTCCCTGAATGATAAGGACCAGAAATATCAACACAAGCTGAAGGTCAGTCCTAGATCCAAACGTCCCCAAAATTGTTTAAACCTGTGTATTCTCATGTTCTGAATGCCAGTCATTAGTTCTAGGGACCAGCATGACATTGTCAAGGAAAATCCATGGTCACTGTAAAGGTGGAGAGACCGACAGCTCCCTCTACTGACCTCTCCCTGCACATACACACTCATATCTGCTGACAGCTCCCTCTCCGGTTTTCTCCATGCACATACACACTCAGATCTGCTGACAGCTCCCTCTCCGGTCTTCTCCATGCACATACACACTCAAATCTGCTGACAGCTCCTCTCCAGTCTTCTCCATGCACATACACACTCAGATCTGCTGACAGCTCCCTCTCTGGACTTCTCCATGCACATACACACTCAGATCTGCTGACAGCTCCCTCTCCGGACTTCTCCCTGCACATACACACTCAGATCTGCTGACAGCTCCCTCTCCAGTCTTCTCCATGCACATACACACTCAGATCTGCTGACAGCTCCCTCTCCGGTTTTCTCCATGCACATACACACTCAGATCTGCTGACAGCTCCCTCTCCGGACTTCTCCCATGCACATACACACTCAGGTCTGCTGACGGCTCCCTCTCCGGTCTTCTCCATGCACATACACACTCAGATCTGCTGACAGCTCCCTCTCCGGTTTTCTCCATGCACATACACACTCAGATCTGCTGACAGCTCCCTCTCCGGTCTTCTCCATGCACATACACACTCAAATCTGCTGACAGCTCCCTCTCCAGTCTTCTCCATGCACATACACACTCAGATCTGCTGACAGCTCCCTCTCTGGACTTCTCCATGCACATACACACTCAAATCTGCTGACAGCTCCCTCTCCAGTCTTCTCCATGCACATACACACTCAGATCTGCTGACAGCTCCCTCTCTGGACTTCTCCTTGCACATACACACTCAGATCTGCTGACAGCTCCTCTCCGGTTTTCTCCATGCACATACACACTCAGATCTGCTGACAGCTCCCTCTCTCCGGTCTTCTCCATGCACATACACACTCAAATCTGCTGACAGCTCCCTCTCCAGTCTTCTCCATGCACGTACACACTCAGATCTGCTGACAGCTCCCTCTCTGGACTTCTCCCTGCACATACACACTCAGGTCTGCTGACGGCTCCCTCTCCGGAGTTCTCCATGCACATACACACTCAGATCTGCTGACAGCTCCCTCTCCAGTCTTCTCCATGCACATACACACTCAGATCTGCTGACAGCTCCCTCTCTGGACTTCTCCATGCACATACACACTCAGATCTGCTGACAGCTCCCTCTCTGGACTTCTCCCTGCACATACACACTCAGATCTGCTGACAGCTCCCTCTCCGGACTTCTCCCTGCACATACACACTCAGATCTGCTGACAGCTTCCTCTCCGGACTTCTCCATGCACATACACACTCATATCTATTGACAGCTCCCTCTCTGGACTTCTCCATGCACATACACACTCAGATCTGCTGACAGCTCCCTCTCCGGACTTCTCCATGCACGTACACACTCAGATCTGCTGACAGCTCCCTCTCTGGACTTCTCCCTGCACATACACACTCAGGTCTGCTGACGGCTCCCTCTCCGGAGTTCTCCATGCACATACACACTCAGATCTGCTGACAGCTCCCTCTCCAGTCTTCTCCATGCACATACACACTCAGATCTGCTGACAGCTCCCTCTCTGGACTTCTCCATGCACATACACACTCAGATCTGCTGACAGCTCCCTCTCTGGACTTCTCCCTGCACATACACACTCAGATCTGCTGACAGCTCCCTCTCCGGACTTCTCCCTGCACATACACACTCAGATCTGCTGACAGCTTCCTCTCCGGACTTCTCCATGCACATACACACTCATATCTATTGACAGCTCCCTCTCTGGACTTCTCCATGCACATACACACTCAGGTCTGCTGACAGCTCCCTCTCCGGTCTTCTCCATGCACATACACACTCAGATCTGCTGACAGCTTCCTCTCCGGAGTTCTCCATGCACATACACACTCAGATCTGCTGCCAGCTCCCTCTCTGGACTTCTCCATGCACATACACACTCAGATCTGCTGACAGCTCCCTCTCCGGTCTTCTCCATGCACATACACACTCAGATCTGCTGACAGCTCCCTCTCCGGACTCTCTGACAATAGCCTAATGTGTCTGGAGCCCTAAGACGGTGACTACTCTCCATTAGCACAGGACAATATGGGGATTCACTATGTCAACAAGTTCCCATGATGCAATCAAAAACAATTTCACAATCACTGATCAAAAAGTTTCCAAAGTTTCCACATTATTGCAGATTGTTTGTATTCACCCTGAACTTTGAGAAGATTGAATAGATTTTTCTCACCACTTGCTCCAGCATAGTCCTGCACAATACTGATGGTTTCCATGATGATTGCAGAGTATTTAAAAAAACAAAAATCACTTTTTTGTAACAGGAACTGATTGATAATAAAATGAACGACTACGCCACAAAGAATGAGACGGCTTCAAGAGATTTCTGCAGGAGACTTCTCCGACAGCTGAGTCTGACTATGGAGGAGGACATATTGGCCGGCAGATATTCCATACCGGGAGGACACAAATTGTATTTAATGGAGAAGCTTAAGGTTATGGAAGCTTACAACGTAACACCTGGAAAAGGCATAAAGGTAAGAGGTTCACAAAGACGATGAAGGCGAAATAAGAATCACATTCAGTG
Organism: Rhinella marina; assembly: GCA_900303285.1. NCBI lineage: Eukaryota > Metazoa > Chordata > Amphibia > Anura > Bufonidae > Rhinella > Rhinella marina. The sequence goes on along the minus strand of ONZH01007984.1, from coordinate 34,494 downwards.
ACCTCCCAAAGAGCCATGTCGTAGGAATCCGAAACAATCGGCAAATACATAATTACTAGTGTTGATCGCGCACCGTAGTGCTCGGGTGCTCGGGTAGAACACTTGGTGATGCTGGAGTGCTCTGCAGAGCGCCCGAGCACAATGGAAGTCAATGGGAGAACCAGAGCGCTAAACCAGGCACCCCCTGCTCTGAAGAGGGGAGGGCGTCTCTTCACAGGAAAAGGTCTGAATGTGGTGGAAACACCACACAAATGGTTTGGGAACAGCATGGGGAGGATGTCTGGATACAAGTATTTAGGGTGTTCAAACGTTATACAGCAGACGTAGCGCAGGTAATATCACCGTCACTAACGGCAGAAAAAATTACACTGAATGTCACAGGTATTTAGGATGTTCAAACGTTATACAGCAGACGCTGCGCAGGTAATGTCGCCTTGATTAGCGGCAGAAAAAAATACACTGGATGTCAGGTATTTAGGATACACAAACATTATACAGCATACATAGCGCAAGCAATGTCGCCTTGATTAGCGGCAGAAAAAAATACACTGGATGTCAGGTATTTAGGATACACAAACATTATACAGCATACATAGCGCAGGCAATGTTGCCTTGATTAGCGGCAGAAAAAAATACACTGGATGTCAGGTATTTAGGATACACAAACGTTATACAGCAGACGCTGCACAGGTGGTGCTAAGGGCAGGCAATTTTGTGCAAATTTTGCCCCCCAAAAAATATATATTGCAGCCAGATAAAACAATAGTCCTTAAAAGGACTTTTGGGTCTTTTGAAAAAAAAAAACTAACCCTGCCTAACAAATTCCTATCCCTACACTATCTGTCCCTCCTTGCATCAGCTCTCCCTGACTCGGACTGAGCCAGGTCACATGTCACCGGGTGCTATATAGCACCCGGTGACACGTTCCCGGCCAGCCAATCACTGTAATGCCAGTAGCTACGGCATAACACGGCTACAGCATGGCTACAGCACCTCCCCCGCTCGCTGATTGGTTGCGTAGCAGCCAAGAAACTTGTGGGGAGGGGATTCGAGCATGGCGCTCAAGCACACGCGGTGTTCGGCCGAGCATGCTCGCTCAACACTAATAATTACAGTGTGAAATTCCAATTGGGCTGGAACATCCCCTTCACCGCCATACGATAAATACAATTCCCTTAAAAATAGTCAACCTAAAATTGCATTATTCAGGTGATATGACCCCCCTTCCCTAAGCATTCTCACTTTTTGTAACCACAGGGTCTTGAAGTGATGCAGGAGTACGTCTCCGAGAAGAAGGACATTGAAGCTGCCATCATACAAGCAGACAACACCCTGACTGAGAAAGAGAGACAGCTAGCAGGTGAGAGACGGGTGGCTCCTGAAACCTGGAATGTCATGGCCTCCGATATTTGACCCATTGAAGTCTCTGGACCTCTGTGCTTAGAAATGGGAGAACATTAGGACCCTTACTGTACGCTGCAGTGTGTAGTAAGAAGCTGTGGGCCACATTGATGAATTCACCCTCTTTATTAGGATTGTGGGGTTCCTTGTACTGCATAAACCATCTTATATAGAGTATCTTGGGTTCCATCAGTGAGGGACCCTCTGATATTTATCTATGAATACTTATCGGTATTTACTTACTGTTCTAGAGGAGCGGGCTCAAGCCGAAAATGCAGAGAGGGAGAGAGAAATTATGGAGCAAAATAACAGAAATCTGCAGCAACGCATGGACGACCAGAACAGGAGCTTCGAGCAGCATAAAGAAATGCTGATGGACAAGATGGAACAAGAGAGGAAGATGATGATGCAGCAAAATGAACTAGTGCTCGCGCAGAAGCTTAAGGTAGAGTATTGTAGAGCTGCCCGAGGACATTAGATGTCCCAAAACTGGTCAACACCATGAAATGCATACAGTTAATTAAAGGGGTTATCCCACGAATAATGTAAAAAATTAAAATCAGACATCATATAGTCCACGACAATACCTTTCTAACAAAGCTAGAACCAGCCCTGTACCTCACATGGATCCAGAGATCTCCTCATTCATTCTCTGCTAGATTTATATCAAGCTGACAGCTCAAGGGGAGTGTCTTTTCTGCTGCAGCTAAGGGGGCGTGTCTCAGCTCTCCCTATCACAGCTCAGGAGGCGTGTCTCAACTCTCCCTATCACAGCCCAGGAGGCGTGTCTCAGCTCTCCCTATCACAGCTCAGGAGGCGTGTCTCTGCTCTCCCTATCACAGCTCAGGAGGCGTGTCTCTGCTCTCCCTATCACAGCTCAGGAGGGGTGTCTCTGCTCTCCCTATCACAGCTCAGGGGGCGTGTCTCAGCTCTCCCTATCACAGCTCAGGGGGCGTGTCTCAGCTCCTCCAGGGGTCTCAGCTCTCCCTATCACAGCTCAGGAGACGTGTCTCAGCTCTCCCTATCACAGCTCAGGAGACGTGTCTCAGCTCTCCCTATCAGCTCAGGAGGCGTGTCTCAGCTCTCCCTATCACAGCTCAGGAGGCGTGTCTCACCTCTCCCTATAACAGCTCAGGGGGCGTGTCTCAGCTCTCCCTATCACAGCTCAGGAGGCGTGTCTCAGCTCTCCCTATCACAGCTCAGGAGGCGTGTCTCAGCTCTCCCTATCACAGCTCAGGGGGCGTGTCTCAGCTCTCCCTATCACAGCTCAGGAGGCGTGTCTCAGCTCTCCCTATCACAGCTCAGGGGGCGTGTCTCAGCTCTCCCTATCAGCTCAGGGGGCGTGTCTCAGCTCTCCCTATCACAGCTCAGGAGGACGTGTCTCAGCTCTCCCTATCACAGCTCAGGAGACGTGTCTCAGCTCTCCCTATCACAGCTCAGGAGGCGTGTCTCAGCTCTCCCTATCACAGCTCAGGAGGCGTGTCTCAGCTCTCCCTATCACAGCTCAGGGGGCGTGTCTCAGCTCTCCCTATCACAGCTCAGGAGACGTGTCTCAGCTCTCCCTATCACAGCTCAGGGGGCGTGTCTCAGCTCTCCCTATCACAGCTCAGGAGACGTGTCTCAGCTCTCCCTATCAGCTCAGGAGGCGTGTCTCAGCTCTCCCTATCACAGCTCAGGAAGCAGTTGAAAGATGACACTGAGCATGTGCGGCCTTCTCAGTGAGCAGGACAAAGAAATAAGAAATTAATTGGCGCTATACAGATACATTTTATTGAATAACTCAGTAGTTATACAGAATTTTTAATTATATGCAAATACAAAAGTATTCACATCAAGGTGCTGGTTTGAAAACTGTAGAATATTTTTTGTGGGACAACCCCTTTAAGTGCCATCTCTCGCGGGCTGTGTATCAGTTCCGTCTGTGTAGCAGTTGATGACCCTTCAAGTCTTACCGGTGGTGTCTTGCTGCTTTAGTATTTTGCAGGCGTTTTGATAAATTTCTTCCTTGTCTGATCTCTTTTTTTGTATTCAATTTTAGGAGCAAGAAGTGATGATGAATGCAGGGTTTACCGACAAAATGAACGCTCTGCAGAGAGAAATCGATAGTTTACGGAGTCAGAACAGCTCAAAGAAACGACGTTGTATTGTAATGTAAACTTCTTTGGAAAAATAAGTTAAAACTCCTTAGGAAAAGTTAAAAATATTGGTTCAGTAAAGTTCCCACAATCTGGAGAAGAATGGTCCCAATGGATGGTCTGACTGCTCCTGTACTGGACACTGGTGGAATATCGGGCGGCCACTGTCCGGGCAGTCTGCTCCCAGGACCTTTGCAAGAAGCTTTGCCTTGATAAGTATCAGATCTGAAGCGCGTTGGAGTCCACCTAGATGGAAGTTTATAAAAAATGGCAGACTACCGGATGTGGCCCAGTGGTTTAGTAGAAGAACCTTGAGCATACAATATGTGGACAGCGCAGTCAGGAATTTGGCAAATTTTGGCAAAGTAAAAAAGAAATAAAACAAGATCCTCTGCTGTATCTTCAGGCTGTATGTAGTCAGCTGTACCCACCGGGCCAGATTAATGGGATTTGACTGTTCTAGTTTTATTGACATGTCTCACGTCTTCATTTATTGTTTCAAATAAATTTTATTTAAAAATTGAACAAATCAGAGAAGAAAAAAAAAACAAAGACTGCGCCACAAAATAAACCTAAGGTCAGTGGAAATTGAGCTTGAACCCCAAAATAGTAGCCAGATCCAATGGGGGAGGGGACTTCAGTAAGATTATCACTAAAAAAGTGGGTTAATTCCATGGCACCTTGGTCTCGAATGTTTGGATCGGTAAGCAGGGCCTCATTTAGGTGCCATGAAAAAGGGGCTGACGCCCTTGGTTTAAAATCAATTACAAAGAAAACAATGTCATGGTCCGACCACAATGAGACAATGTGCCGGGAGAATAGGAGAAGTAGAGAGTTAGCCGAGGAGAAGATCTATCAATACGAGTATGGTGATGGTGAGCAGAAGAGTAGAAAGTATAACCCGGGGCAGGGCCATTATGTTCTCTCCATGTATCGGCAGTGAGAGCTGATATGTGAGACCTATCCATTGAAATTGAAATCCCCCCACCAAACTAGATGACGGTAATCAAAGGAACCAATAATGTCCGCTAGGGTCTTAAAGGGCGTGCATTAGGGGCCTATGAGTTTACCAGACAAATAGAGGCCTCGTGTAAAGTGCCCACAAGAATCAAGTACCTCCGGGTCAGAAATGCACCTGAAATGGGAAAGTGTTCTTGAAGGCAGTGACCATTCTCCTTGTCTTGACGGTAAAAGAAGGGCAGAAAAAGTTGGGGGAAGAGGTGGTGGAGAAGAGCGACTCCTGCAGACATATCAGGAGAACGCCTTAGGTGGTCTATCAATGCCTTTTTGTGTTAAGAGGGTGAGTTAAAACCTCTAACATTATAAGAAATTATACGACACAACATGATAAGGGGAGAATTGTCTGGAAGATCATCCAAAGGAGTACGCGTTCCCACCGCACCCGCCCCGCTGCCTTCGAAGCCACATAACCAATGTACCATAGCACATGGATGGAGGCACCAAAGGATATCATAGAAAAAGGAAGAGAGAACCTAAACATATAAAACAATAGGTGGAAATGAGTAAGTATAACAAAGCAGTCTGTCAGGAATGGGGAAACCTAGAATCAGGTCCCCTAGACCAAGGAATAGGAGGCAACATGGGGGTCCAAACACTGTAGGGTGTACATAAGAAAATATCCAGGCTGACCACATAGTATATCAGAGGGGCCGCCAGCAAAGGTTGTAGCTGTGGCGGACGGTAGGCATATATCACATACAGTGTCAGTGATCTAATGGCCGCCCGGCACCTGCGGTGGGAAGGCCGTAGGCCAGCTTCGGAAAAATCCCACCAAGTGAGGAAAGATGCCATAAGTAGGCCACCAACTACAGTCATACCCACTCCTGAAGCTGAGAGCCAAGGGGGACCGGCCAGGCTATGGTCTGCTCTGAGTGCCCGCAGGGCCAGCGAGGGATGTGATTTGGTGATCCAGGATTGTTCTAGCCGGGGGGGGACTCCACAGAGGGAGAGGTGCTGTTTTCTCCAAGACGTCTTTACCATCCTCAAGGGAACGGGTCAGGTAGGATCTCCAGTTGTAGGAGAATGTCAGTAGAAAGGAAAACCGCAACAGTAGCACACTTGGGCCTGCTGGAGGACTTCATGGCCCTGCGACGTCCCAGGGTGGAGGGGGCGAGATCAGAATACAGCTGGGCTGTGGGCGGGAGACTCGGTAGGATCATTAGGTTACGTGTGGCGTTAACCAGTAGTTGGTCACGGGCCTCCGGATAATGGAGCTTCAAGATGTTGTCCCTGTGGGAGTCGGGGTTTCTGTTGGGATCCTGTCAATCCAGAACAGATGGATGGTGGCAACGTGGTGTGTGGATCTGCGACATGTTTTGGGGGTCGTTTAACTCCTTGGTAGCCTAGTCACATTGGTTATAGTCACATCCACAGTCACTGGTGCAGTGAGCACTCGAGTATGGGGAGCAGCGATCACTCATCCTAATACTGTGCAGGTGATCACCTCATGTGAATGCAGCTCTTCACCTCCACTGATCGAGCAGCCGACTGTCGGGGAGCAACGCTTACTTCTCAACAATCAGCAGCTCCTCCATAGTCTGAATGCCCCCTCCAGAGTACAACACCCTGGATCTAGTCTCCCTTCATTAGGAGATAAGTCATAGGGGCAATTCAGTAAGAACCTTCCTGAAGTGTGGTCAGTGCCCGTGGTACAGCAGTTTTATACAACTGCAACGTGGTTCATACACGAGACACAATTCATAGACACACGACGTAACTCTTCTAGGACGATTCCTAACACTTTGGTTCAAGTTTAAGTCAAAAGTGTGAGTTATTACTGGACTGAAGGTATTGGGGGAGCAGAACCTGGAATATACAACTGGTCACAAAAAACTTCTAAAAATCTTGTAAAAACTCCTCTAAAACCTCCAGCAAATTACAAATCTGACACCAAAAACCACCTGTTTTCAGCTTCCGATTTTTCTGCCGTGGATTTTGGCCGTGTGAACATACACTTAGGGGGACGTTTATTAAGACCGGCTTTTTCACGCTTTGGCGCTGCTCAGGCATCCACACAAGTTCGGTGCTTCGTCCGGCAGCGCAGAACAATTAGACAATGGGGGCATGTCGCTAGGATATGCCCCCACTGTCTTATAGGTGCGGGTCGCACCTCTGGGACCCGCACCTATTTCAAGACCGAGGGGGGCGCTGGGTTTCCCGGGGTCCGGCCACCACCAGGCGCAGCTCCCCCGCTGCACCCATAGAAATGAATAGAGGGCGGCTGCGCATGCCCCATAGAAATGAATGGAGGGCGGCTGCGCATGCCCCATAGAAATGAATGGAGGGCGGCTGCGCATGCCCCATAGAAATGAATGGAGGGCGGCTGCGCATGCCCCATAGAAATGAATGGAGGCCGGCTGCGCATGCCCCATAGAAATGAATGGAGGGCGGCTGCGCATGTCCCATAGAAATGAATGGAGGGCGGCTGCGCATGTCCCATAGAAATGAATGGAGGGCGGCTGCGCATGTCCCATAGAAATGAATTGAGGGCGGCTGCGCATGCCCCATAGAAATGAATGGAGGGCGGCTGCGCATGCCCCATAGAAATGAATGGAGGGCGGCTGCGCATGCCTCATAGAAATGAATGGAGGGCGGCTGCGCATGCCCCATAGAAATGAATGGAGGGCGGCTGCGCATGCCCCATAGAAATGAATGGAGGGCGGCTGCGCATGCCCCATAGAAATGAATGGAGGGCGGCTGCGCATGCCCCATAGAAATGAATGGAGGCCGGCTGCGCATGCCCCATAGAAATGAATGGAGGGCGGCTGCGCATGTCCCATAGAAATGAATGGAGGCCGGCTGCGCATGCCCCATAGAAATGAATGGAGGGCGGCTGCGCATGTCCCATAGAAATGAATGGAGGGCGGCTGCGCATGCCTCATAGAAATGAATGGAGGGCGGCTGCGCATGCGCAGTGCGCCTTCCTTTACTTTGGGGGCTCCGTTCTCGATATAGGTGCGGGTCCCTAGCGATATGCCCCCATTGTCTAAGATGAGAATAACCCTTTAACTCTACACAGGTCCTCTTTCTGCTGTAGATTTAATTCATTTTCCACACCAAAAACCAGCACGGAAATTGATCAATGAACCGGGCCTGCCATCCCACCTACTTCCCCAACCACGGCACGGCCCACGTTTCTTTCCACTTTTACAGCAAAAATATTGTGCAGCAAAATGTGCGACCTATTCACACAACAAAAATGCCATAAACAGATTAGTAAATGCCCCCCCCCCTAATCCTTACAGTTATGTACAAAGCATCAGTGTCATTGAGCGTAGAACTACTGCACCCAGCAAGTGAGCACTCAGCACCATGACTATTGTGAGGTGTGGGATGGGGGATGGGCATTATAAACATGGCTGTAGCATTAACTGATACCCCGGTGTTAGTGGAGCCTCTTTCCTTGGAGACCTCACCACAGACCAAGTGCTAGAGTCAGGGAAGCCGCAGGAATCCTCAGCACATCTACCAGGCCATTCCCCTGGAAACATAAAGGGGTGTCTCATCTCACACATTGATACATATTGCTAAGGATATGCCCCCAATGTCAGATGGTTGTGAGGACAAGTGCCAACTCTGGAAACTGCTCCTATGTCCAGAACCTAGCCCCCAAAGTGAAGGAGAGCGCACTGTGCAAGCGCGGCCATCCTCCATTCAGCTCTATGGGATTTACAAGGGCTGACTCTGCCATAGAGGTGAATGGAGTGGTGGCCGCGCATTAGCGGTGCGCTCTCCATTCACCACTATGGGACTTCCAAAAACAGCCAAAGGCAATTACTTGTACTTTTCGGAACTCCCATAGTTATGATCACTACAGGGTGGGCCATTTGTATGGATAGACCTAAATAAACCGGGAATGGTTGGTGATATTAACTTCCTGTTTGTGGCACATTAGTATATGGGAGGGGGGAAACTTTTCAAGATGGGTGGTGACCATGGCGGCCATTTTGAAGTCAGCCATTTTGGATCCAACTTTAGTTTTTTCAATGGGAAGAGGGTCATGTGACACATCAAACTTATTGAGAATTTCACAAGAAAAACAATGGTGTGCTTGGTTTTAAAGTCACTTTTTTCTTTCATGAGTTATTTACAAGTTTCTGACCACTTATAAAATGTGTTCAAAGTGCTGTCCATTGTGTTGGATTGTCAATGCAGCCCTCTTCTCCCACTCTTCACACACTGATAGCAACACCGCAGAAGAAATGCTAGCACAGGCTTCCAGTATCTGCACATCTCGTATCTTCACAGCATAGACAATTGCCTTCAGATGACCCCAAAGATAAAAGTCTAAGGGGGTCAGATCGGGAGACCTTGGGGGCCTTTCAACTGGCCCACGACGACCAATCCACTTTCCAGGAAACTGTTCATCTAGGAATGCTCGGACCTGACACCCATAATGCGGTGGTCACCATCTTGCTAGAAAAACTCAGGGAAGGTGCCAGCTTCAGTGCATAAAGAGGGAAACACATCATCATGTAGCAGGTGAATGGCCCCCAAGGTCTCCCGATCTGACCCACTTAGACTTTTATCTTTGGGGTCATCTGAAGGCAATTGTCTATGCTGTGAAGATACGAGATGTGCAGATACTGGAAGCCTGTGCTAGCATTTCTTCTGGGGTGTTGCTATCAGTGTGTGAAGAGTGGGAGAAGAGGGCTGCATTGACAATCCAACACAATGGGCAGCACTTTGAACACATTTTATAAGTGGTCAGAAACTTGTAAATAACTCATGAAAGAATAAAGTTATGTTAAAACCAAGCACACCATTGTTTTTCTTGTGAAATTCTCAATAGGTTTGATGTGTCACATGACCCCCTTCCCATTGAAAAAACTAATGTTGGATCCAAAATGGCCGCCATGGTCACCACCCATCTTGAAAAGTTTCCTCCCTCTTATATACTAATGTGCCACAAACAGGAAGTTCATATCACCAACCATTCCCTTTTTATTTAGGTGTATCCATAGAAATGGCCCACCCTGTAGACTCCAGCAACTTCCTCCTAGACAGGAAGAGGTGGTGCCAGCCCTGCCTAGCAACAGTAACTAGGAACCTCCCACACCATAAACAGCCTATGGGACATACACAGTGCATAAAGTACAGCACGTTAAACCTTTGCAGGGCACTGCACTTGGTTAACTTCATCTTAGCCTCCTATCAATTTGCATGCTACCATCAAAGGCACCCCAACACCCACCAGCCAGGAGACCCTACACAGGGTGTTCCCCAGAGGAACTACTACTTCCATCATCCCAAGTGTGACCCCCTTCATCACTGCACCGGCCCTAGGGGTGAGGGGGACTTGGAAGAGAGAGAAGCCCTGCCACTGTGAGCACCGTGACTACTACCTACTGTCCACTACTACTCCCATCCTCTTCACTCTGTCCCTGGGTTCGTCAGTTAGTAATAGGACTGATGTGAGTAATAATATATTGGTGATGAAATATATTGGGACTATATTAATAATGTGGAAATAAACACGGGTGCCTACTTTGAGAAACAGCGCCCCCCTCATCTACTGGCTGTGTTTGCTATTGCAGCTCAGCTCCAATGACGTGACTGAGACAGAGCCGTAAAACTGCACAAAACCCTCGTGTGAGATAAAGTTCTAAACATGAAAAGGACGTAATGTAAACAGCTGTAAACCAGAATAAACAGTAAAAGACACACCAGCTGCTGACGCGTTTCAGTTATGACGAAGGGTTTCCACCCGAAACCCTCCACAGGACGGTATATTTTAACATTTATCCTGGAATAAAGCTGTCAGGATTCCCACTATTACACTGGCAGCTCATAGTCCCCGCTGCTCAGATTACCCCATCCGCCCAGTGGCCTGGACCCGGATCCTGCTGTCGGGTCTGCTCCGTCCCTCCACACAGGCCTCTCCTCCTCTGCTTTTGGAGAGCATGCTCCCTGCAACTCTTAAAGGGCCAGAGCCAGCACACCTGCATCCTAATATTCACCAGCCAATGGCTAGCAACCTGGGGCGCTTAGCACCCCTTCCCCTATGGTAGGGTGCCTGAGCAATAGGTTTCTAGTTCCCTGCATAGGTTTGCTGTATACTGTATTGACTGTCTGACCCTCTGTTACCCGACCTGACCTGTGCCTAAATTCTTTGCCCCAAGCCATTTATCAGGATAGGTCATCAGTATCTAATCGGTGGGGGTCCAACACCCGGGACCCCCGCTAATCAGCTCTTTGAGAAGGCACTGGTGCTCCTGTGAGTGCTGCGGCCTTCTCCCTGCACAGCGCCGTACATTGTATAGCGGGTGTAGTTGGTATATCACTCAGCCCCATTGAAGTAAATAGTGCGCCATTCCCAGTCAACCATTAATTCAAAACCCACCATTTGGTTCAAAATATTTTTTTTTCTTATGTTCCTCCTCAAAAACCCAGGTGCGTCTTATAAGGCGAAAAATACAGGTATTTCCTTTCAGCTAATAGATTCATACTCAGACCCGGACGGCAAAGGGAACCTTAAAGAAGACCCCCCGCAAAAAAATGTTATTCCATGTCCTGCTAGAAATGTGCATGATGTAATCTGTAGTGAATGTCATTTTCTTACCAGTGTCTGTATTTGTGAGTTATATCTCCCTGATGCTTCTCATCTGTGTCATGTGACCAGCAATCAGACTCACCAGATAACACAGCATCTTATGTGTGGACAGGAAGTCTATTTCTCTATGTATTCCTATGGGAGCCTCACTTTCAGTCTCATAGGAATGAATAGAGCAGTGACTGGCTTCCTGTTCTGGGTCAGTTGGAGGTCAGGGAGTTGGTCACATGACCCAGCTACAAGAGAGGAGAAGAAGGAGAGGAGAAGAAGAGAGGAGATAACTCACAAATACAGTCTCTGGTAAAAGATAAGCCTTATTAGACAGTTACAGAGCAGGAGGCGATTTCAATGTGGCCCTGGATCCTTTAATAGATCCGTCCACCGGGAAATCCTCCCTTCCCTACAAAGTCCTTTAGAAAATCAAAAAATCTTTACAGTCTTTATGTCTCGTAGAGGTGAGGCGTTTTACGTACCCCATGGACAGAGATTATTAGTTCCTCATGATTCCTACCTCAGGATTATTTCTTTCTCCGACAGGCCTCTTTAAGTAAGGTTCAATCAGTTCGTGTTGTGTCCAACATTCATTCAGATCAGATCACGTTGGAGTTGGTCTTGGTGTTATCAACACAACCCTTCTCCCGACCGTGGGTCAGAATCCCTGGTCTTCTTTTTAAACACAACATCTCTGAAGAAGTCTCCATCCCTGAGGTGTGGGAGGCACATACTGTATGGAAACGATCAGAGGAGAATTGGTTCATATCAAAAGAGGCTCAAGGATGGTCAGATACAGGACCGAGACCTTAAAGAGGACCTTTCACCACTCCTGACATGCCTGTTTTAATAGCTCCATGCATTCCCCACGTACTAACAATTCTGGAACATCTATTCTTATGTCTCTATGTTGTGCCATTCCTTTATTATTTGCACTAGAAGTTATGAATGAATTGCTATTTGCCTTCAGTAAAGGAACAGAGGGGAGGTAACTAGTTGGGGGTGTGTATCTGCACAGTCTGACTCTAGCCAATCAGTGCTGTCATGTTCAGACTGTGCAGGGACACACCCCCAACTTGTTACCTCCCCTCTGTTCCTTTACTGAAGACAAATAGCAATTCGTTTATAACTTCTAGTGCAAATAATAAAGCAATGGCACAACATAGAGACATAAGAATAGATGTTCTGGACTTGTTATTACATGGGGAATGCATGAAGCAATTAAAACAGGCATGTCAGGAGTGATGAAAGGTCCTCTTTAAAATAGAGAGACTAGAAAGACCACATAGACAATCACCGGCCAAATCCCATCTCCAACATCTCACCGCTTCTCGCCTTATACTGTCTGAGGTCTTTAAAAAAACTCTGCTAAGATCTACATGTCTGTAAAATATTCCTTCTATGCCCATGGGCAGGGGTTCCCAAACTTCACCAGAACAAGTGAGGAAAGGTGGGAAGGATGGTACCATGAGTATCTCCTCACTCCTTCAAACTGCAGCCAAAGAGAAACAACCGATGGTCCTGCTGGGAGCAGACGCTGATTGTGGTTTGGACTAGACATGAGTAAATCATTCAAAATTTTATTTGACAAACTTTTCATAAGATTCGTATATTCTACGAATCTATTTGACGAATCTGTGTACAAATCATACGTTATTATGTGGCGTTTAGCAAACATTTGCGCACTAATAATGAACGTTCAGTTTTAAAAGTTATACAACTTCTGTGAACACGTACGCATGAGCGTACAAATTGTGTACAAAAATTATGGGCTTTTCTGGAGAGGAATGGTGGAGCAGGAGGAACGCTCTGAGTCTGACCCCTGGCTACATATGGATACTGTATCAGCAGATGACAGCAGATCATCCGGCTGAGACTGAGATGAGCGTGCCATCCACTCCACTACCTCATCCACTTTCTCCTCCACTACATTTTTGCGCCTTGGTGGGTTAGCCTGGTGGAACACCGGCCAAGTATTGCGAATACTACAAGTAGAAGCTCCAGCTACAGGTCCTTTGGCACTGCTGCCCTGTGCCACCTTCTCCTTTTTTTAGAGCTCGAGGTCTGGCTGGAACTGGACCCCTTTTGCTTATCAATTCCAGACATTTTTCATTTCACTCAGTGGCCTTGCAGCTGGTCTTTGCCTCTTTCCCTATCTCTCTCCCTGTCTCTCTCCCTATCTCTCTCCCTGTCTCTCTCCTTGTCTCTCTCCCTATCTCTCTCCCTGTCTCTCTCCCTGTCTCTCCCTGTCTCTCTCTCCCTGTCTCTCTCCCTATCTCTCTCCCTGTCTCTCTCCCTATCCCTCTCCCTATCTGTCTCCCTGTCTCTCTCCCTGCCGGATTAATTACTAGCCCTGCACTGGCCCAGCAGCTGGTCTTTGTCCCTGTCTCTCTCCCTGTCTCTCTCCCTGCCTGATTAATCACTAGCCCTGCACTGGCCCAGCAGCTGGTCTTTGTCCCTGTCTCTCTCCCTGCCTGATTAATCACTAGCCCTGCACTTGCCCTGCAGTATCCCTGAAGTGTAATATGGATTCCCTGAACAATTACACCCCAATTTCAACAACAACAGGTCTCTGTCTCTCAGAACTTCACACACAGTGCTTCTGCTCGTCTCAGCAGTCGCAGCACAACTGGCTTACCGAGCCTGAGCCAATCAGAGCAAGCCCTGCCCACTAGGTCAGGTGACTGCTTTCTTCCCGGGCTTTTGCGCACGAATAACGAACTAACAGTAAAAGTTTGCTAATTACTTGAATTTGTACGCAACAGCGTATAGAGTAACTTATACGTAGCATTAGCGTACAATTTGTCGGACAAGTACATAGCGAATGCATAGAAAGCCTTAGGAACATTTTCTAATCTTAATGGAGCGAATCTCCAAATATTCGGATTCGCTTTGCAGCTGATAATTTCCAAGATTCGATACGAATCAGCGAATCAACTAATAGATTTGCTCATCTCTAAATAAGAGGCTTTGCAGTCGACAGTCCCTTTCCAAAGGGTTTCTTCCCGGATCAGATATCTTAAGATTAACCTTATTTCTTCATGGAGGGGCCTCAATCTCCTTAATTCCGCACCCATCTCCCACACGTTTCAATCCACATTAATCTCCTGGTCTTTGCCTTTCCTCTCTTGGATGGGACAAAAAAATCTCATGAAGGCAGTCCTCTTGCCGAAACTCCTCTTCCTTTTCGAAACGCTCCCTATTCACCTTCCTATTTCATTTTTTACACAACTCAGGAGACTTACTAATAAATATCTATGGCAGGATAAGAAACCGCGCCTCAGCCATGCCCTCCTCACCCTACACAAGCTCCGTGGTGGCACAACTGGACTCCGACTGGCAATTATGTTAACACTCACCAAATCTAAACTTTGGATCCTGATCTCAGCTGCTAAATCTTTAATTCGACAACATTGGAACCAACCCCCCTCCTCTACAATATCGCGGTGGTTACGGAAGGTGGACAATAACTTCCATATGGAGGAACTTTCAGCTTGGAAAACCAGGTCACATGATAGATTTCCTAAAACCTGGGCTGGTCGGATGACATACCGTTCTTCTAGAATGTATCTCTGATATGTGTCCAGCCCTGTGATGCCCCCTCCCCCACCTCCACCTCTTTTCCGGTCTTCAGTTTGGGATTTATATTACTGTCCATTACTATATTTCCGTTTTTGACCTCACGTTCGGAGTCCTCATACCTGATACCGTCCTGACACTGTCTTCTCGTGATCTGATTGCAGGATCTCTGTTCCTCTGATATTATTTAATATTAACAACATCATTGACCCTGAGACGACTCCTGTTGAAAAGAAAACAGAAACTATTCTAACAAAAAGTCTCAGTAACCCCCCCCCCCCCCCCCACAACACCCGGAAGATTCTAGATTTTATTTTTCAGGGTTAAAATGTCAGTAACAATAAAGGTTTCCTTTGTACAATTGCTGAAGCTTAAAGACTCGAGCGTCTGTTTCCCGGAGCTCGCTCTCTCATTTCTCAGAAACGGCCTAAACAGTAAGAGATTTCAGGCCGGGGATGTGAGATACCACAGATCGTCATGGTGATGCTGAGCTCTGCTGAGAAAGTGAAAGAGGCCTGTTCACATAACAGCCGATCCAGCCTCTCCCTAATCTACCCCCCCCCCAAGGAAAAAGCGCTATAATAATAAACTTTATTTATACAGCGCCAACATATTCCACAGCGCTTTACAATCAGGAGGTTTCTGTACAAACAGAGTACTGACTGGCACAGGGCAGAGGAGGCATCCGAATAGTGACTATCACAGGGTGGATGCATGGAGGTACTGACTGGAATAGGGCAGAGGCATTGGAGTAGTGACTGGAACAGGGCAGAGGCACTGGAGTACTGACTGGAACAGGGCAGAGGCACTGGAGTATAGCCATCGGGGCATAGCCATCGGAATAGTGACTATTACAGGGTAGATGCATGGGGGAACTGACTGGAATAGGGCGAAGGCATCAGAGTACTGACTGGAACAGGGTAGAGGCATCGGAGTAGTGACTGGCACAGGGCAGAGGCATCGGAGTAGTGACTGGCACAGGGCGGCGGTATCGGAGTAGTGACTAGAACAGGGCAAAGGCATTGGAGTAGTGACTGGCACAGGGTGGAGGCATCAGAGTACTGACTGGCACAGGGCAGAGGCATCGGAGTACTGACTGGCACAGGGCGGAGGTATCGGAGTAGTGACTGGCACAGGGCGGAGGCATCGGAGTACTGACTGGCACAGGGCGGAGGTATCGGAGTAGTGACTGTCACAGGGCGGAGGCATCGGAGTAGTGACTGGCACACAGTGAAGGCATTTGAGTAGTGACTGGCACAGGGCGGAGGTATCGGAGTAGTGACTGTCACAGGGCGGAGGTATCGGAGTACTGACTGTCACAGGGCGGAGGCATCGGAGTAGTGACTGGCACACAGTGAAGACAGATAGTGGTTTGACAGATAGATGAGCCTGACTCCTGCATTCAGGATAGATTGCAGAGGGGAGAGTCTGGGGGGGGGGGATGAGAGCAATTAGTAATAAGTTACAGTAATCAAGACGGGAATGGATCAGGGCAACAATGAGAGTTTTTGTTTCCATGGTAAGAAAAGTGCAAATTCTAGAGATGTTTTTGAGGCGCCGGCAGCATGAGCGGGCGAGAGATTAATTATAGGGTGTGACGGAAAGATCAGGGTCAAACATAACACCGTTCCTGGCAGAAGAGAAGTTGCTCTAGACTTTCTGCTCAACTGTTCAGCACCTTCTTCTGATAGGAAGAGAATGCAAACATAAGATAAGAGGAAGCGCTCTCCCTATGTCTCCATGTCTCTCGTAGACCAAAGTGCACAGAAAATGCAGGATAGGGTGTCCTCCAGCACTCATCTTCTTTTATTAAGGAATGGAAAATGAAAAAAAGCCAAAAACACCAGGTACCACTCACAGTTTCCAAGCACCTTGCAGGAAGTGGTGAACGCATGCAAGGTTATTTCTATGTTGGCCGTGCCTAGAAGCAGCAAGTCGTTGCGGTAGAGTAGCATCGAGGTGACCCCTAACTACAACCACTACCCACTGGAGGAACGAGCTGAATAGATCAAAGTAATAACATAATATGGAGCAACCCATTAGAAGGATCATATAGTAGTAGCAGTAACAACCGATGAAAGAAAGACGACTGGATGTCTAACCCACTCATGCTCTCCTTGATGTGACCAGACCCTTAATGATGGATGAGTAGTGACCCCTCGATTTATCCCTCTCAGCCCCATCCTAAATTATTCACAACTGAGGCATACAAGGTTTAAGATACAACCAGCCAAGTTGTGTCCAAGTGTGAAGAATCTCCTAACAGTATTCACCTCACTGCAGTAAAGTCTATATAGCTTAGGTAGCAGGATACCTTTACTGACTCCAATGCTGAGCCATGCAGATTTCTGAACCTTCTTGTGTCCTTATATCTTTCCTTCCTGAGTAGTGAAAACCCTCAGAGAAGGTGGTTCTCTGGAACCTTGATCCAATCCTGTGAGGAAGGAGAACATAGAGATGCTTCCTCCCTATTCTTTTGCTGATTCACCACTGACTCTAAACTGAGCTAGGGGCTGATGGATGCAACTCACCCAAGCTTCCTGTAGGGGCAGTGCCAGCTCTGATTAACTCTGTCCTTTCCAGACACGGGTGGGTACAGGTCCTGCACCTCCTGCTGTACCCAGCCTCAGCAGAAGCTTCAAGCACAGCTGGCGATGGTTCAGGTTCCTCGACTAATCACCATGTACTGTACTGGACTCTTCAGCACCGGGGAGAATGAGCGCGGTGCTGAGAAGGAGGGAGAAGGAAATAAAATATTTAAAAGCAAGCATGTGAGGGATTATAGGAGTCGTAGTCCCTCCTTCTGTGCATTCACACTGGCCACACACCTCGAAGGCCGGTCCTGCCTGTAAAGTCATGTATATAACTCCATGTAATCTCCACAGATACCAATTCAAATAGAGCCCTCCTGCTCCACCAGGGCCTAATGAAAACAGTGTTTGTAGTACCACAGAGAGATCTTTAGATAGAATGAAACTTACCATTCCATTCTCTCCCTTTTTGGGCAGATGTGGGCCAGACCTTCCTACCAAGGGAGGGGTTGTAGAAAGCTATAGTGAGCCCATAGGGGAGCTCCTTCTGCAGCAGGAGTCTCCCAAGGGAAGCAGCTCATAAATCACCTTGACTCCATGAAGTTCATGGACTGAGGGGGTCAACAGCCAAAGGCATCTCACTCAATGGTACCAGAACTGCCAGAAAGTCCAGCTACCAGACAGAAGCCAGAGATTAGCACAGCAGAGAAAGGCAAGGCAAAGTCTCCGTGTTGACCTGCCAGTCTACCCCAAAACCAAATATAGTCTGGATGTAAGTTTATTCGAGTAAAGCTGTCTGAAGTCGGCTTATTCTCCACCAACTATCACTCTCCTCTTTACTGTTACGGAGCCTAACCCCAGGGAGTGACGGTATCGAGGTAGGAGCACCAAGACACACACAAAACTAATAGGGCCGCATCATCACTCAGCATTCCCTAAAACCTGGGACACCATCGTCCCTGGGGGGGCGGCATGTTGTATATCTAGAAAAAAAATGTATAAAACTCTGGCAGTGTAAGAAAATGTTAGTTACTAAGCCCCTTATAAAACAGCTTGTGAACAGTAGAGGCTGCTGCTCCACACCAGGCTCCACCGCCAGCAGGTGACACCACTTCATGGTCTGAATTAAATTAATTAAAGGGGTATTTCCATCTGGGGCGTTGATGTCACCAATGTCGGATTGGAGTGGATCCCAGAGGTGGGACCTGCAACTGTTTCCAGAACGGGACCCCCAAAGTGAAGAAGAGCATCCGTGCATGCGTGTCCACCCTCCGTTCACTCCTATGGGAGCTCTAAAGTGGTGGCTCGGCTATTTCCAGCCGCGCTTCAGACGCTTTCTTTGCACATTCAGCTATTTTTAGGACTCCCATAGCAGTAAATGGAGAGCAAGCCGCACATCCGTCCGTTCAGGGTCCTCATTCTGGAGATAGAAGCAGGTCTCAAAGGGAGGACCGCACCTAAAAGTGGCCCCAGATGGGACAAACACTTTAAGATGGTGTCATATAAAGCAGGAGGGCGGGTGGGGCCTGTTGATAGAGCTGCCTCGCCTCTGATGGGGTTAGGTCCTCATCAGTCCCAAGTACTGGGGCCGGGGCTGGTAATTCATGGTTTTTAAGTTACTCTTAATTCCACCTCCAGAATTCAAGAAATTGACCTGGAAACTCAATGGGAGAAGATAAGCGAGGCAGAGCAATCATCATGTAATCGGTCTCCTGTACTCTAATGCCCCTTTCACATGAGATGGAGACTCACATGTCTCCCGCAACGCATCTACAGGGCTGGACTCCGGCACTGACTGGGATCACATATACTGCTATGCGATCCCTGTCAGTGCCGAGTCCAGCCCTGTAGATGCGTTGCGAGAGACATTCGAGTCTCCCGCTCGTGTGAAAGGGGCATAACAGAAATGGCTGAGCGTGCACAGACACACAAGCTAAACAGAATTCTGTTCAATGATGACAAACTTTATTGGTTACAGCTGATGCGTGATGGTTACAGCTGAGGTACAGACGTGTGATGGTTACAGCTGAGGTACAGACGTGTGGTGGTTACAGCTGAGGTACAGACGTGTGATGGTTACAGCTGAGGTACAGACGTGTGGTGGTTACAGCTGAGGTACAGATGTTTGGTGGTTACAGCTGAGGTACAGACGTGTGGTGGTTACAGCTGAGGTACAGACGTGTGATGGTTACAGCTGAGGTACAGACGTGTGATGGTTACTCTACTAGGAGGCACAGACACTTGGTGGTTGCAAATTTCATTTTGGCAGTGTTCACTCTCCCAAGCCTCTCCAAACCGGAAGGGGGGTCCTCCAAATGACCAAAACGAAGGATAGGGCAGGTTCTCAAAACATGGACCCCTATATGTGCCAGTACTAGGAGTGTAGGGGACCCACTATTGTGTCCGGTAAGTCTGGAGCATGGTTCACTAGTGCAGGCTTTCTACTGAGTGTAAAAACAGTGTAAAATTAACCTAAAAAAAAATGTAAATTAAATTTACCGCTTCCGTTTGCTAGAGACAGGCCCCCAGCCACCATCTTGCTTGAAGCTCTTGTGCACCACGCACAGGATTTTGGCCAAGATCTTCAATCAAGATGGTAGCTGGCAGCCTGTCGCGAGCAAATGGAGGTGGTGAGTATGAATATTTTTTGTTTTTTACACTATTTCAGGTTAAATTGATTCGCTAACGCGAAGCACAAAGAAATTCGGCTCCGAGGCAAATTGAATTGATTCTGAAATTCGGAAATGAGTTTGTAATGTAGCCGGTTGGGGGAGAGGGATGGTGCATTTTCTGCATTTCCAAGGGCAAATTCGGTTCAGAGATTGTGTTGAACCCGGAGAGTTAGGAAGAGCTGAAGAGGAAGAAGTGGTGTGGTTCTTGTAGGGACCACCAAAAAGTTCCTTCCGTAGGATATACAGGAGGATGACCACCTGCAGAAAGTACTAGGAGTGTGTACTACCTGCGAGACTGCATAGAGTGAAGAGAACAGCAGGCTCCTCCATCACACCACGTGGCTTCAGCCACAGACTCTGTCATATAGCTTATGTAAAAGAGACACAATGTCAGCAGTGAGCACTGCAACATTAACACAACATATAAAGTATATTAAGTAATACAGCATAATTAAAGCAGGGTGAATACGGATGGCGCAATACACACAAAAAGTTGTGATGGGGGTGGTTAGAGAGTGGGTGTAAAACGCACCAAGGCATTAATTGCCAGACACTAAGGGAACCATTATACTTATGGCGTGAGCACTGATAGCAGATTATATTTCTCTATACTAAAGAAAACTTTCAGCAGGATCAACCTTATTAAACCCGGTATACTGGGTCTGGTGGGGGTGATCCTGCTGACTACAATTATATCTGTCTTGTGAAAATCAGCTGTGGTGTTCCAGTGGGAAAAAAACATGTTTAATTTTTTATGCAAATTAGGGTTTCAGCACCTGGAGGCTGAGGGGTTGAAGGGGGACCTATGGGTGCCCTCAGTGAACACCGCAGCGGATTTTCACAAGACTGGTAGCATTCTAATCAGAAGGATCAACCCTACCAGACGGCATGTGGAGGTTAATGACATTGATCCTGCTGACAGATGCTCTTCAAGGTAGTTGAGTAAATATGTATTTCTAGACATTTATTGTCCTTGGCTAGAAGATATGTGTAAAGGAGCGCTCCGAGTAGCACAGGGTCTAAGGTAAGTCTTCGAATCTCGGGTCATTCCTCGTCCTCTCAGGCCCAGCACCAGGCCTACGGCACATACTGGATATTCCTCCTATAGAAGCACCTTTTTCACAAATCTCCCTAATTTCCCCGGTAATATGGTAGTGATAATTTCTCCCATTAATGACTGGGGCTTGTCATTCTCCTCTCGTAGTCTCTTGATCTCACCCTCCAGCATTTGACATTGCCTCTTGAAGCCCCCGGCCAGCAGCTCTTGTTGTTCCTGCAGAGACAGAACGGGAATGACGGATGTAGGTATAGGGAATAATAGGGGGCACCACTGGGGGCATTATAAATAAAGAGTGCACTGCGGGGGGACATAAAACAGGGGGCACTACAGAGGGGACAGCATTATAAATAAAGAGTGCACTGTGGGGGGGACATAAACGGGGCACTACAGAGGGGAGAGCATTATAAATAAAGAGTGCACTGCGGGGGGACATAAAACAGGGGGCACTACAGAGGGGAGAGCATTATAAATAAAGAGTGCACTGTGGGGGGACATAAAACAGGGGGCACTACAGAGGGAGAGCATTATAAATAAAGAGTACACTGCGGGGGACATAAAACAGGGGGCACTACAGAGGGGAGAGCATTATAAATAAAGAGTACACTGCGGGGGGGACATAAAACAGGGGGCACTACAGAGGGGAGAGAATTATAAATAAAGAGTGCACTGCGGGGGGGACATAAAACAGGGGGCACTACAGAGGGGAGAGCATTATAAATAAAGAGTGCACTGCGGGGGGGACATAAAACAGGGGGCACTACAGAGGGGAGAGCATTATAAATAAAGAGTGCACTGTGAGGGGGGCATAAAACAGGGGGCACTACAGAGGGGAGAGCATTATAAATAAAGAGTGCACTGTGGGGGACATAAAACAGGGGGCACTACAGAGGGGAGAGCATTATAAATAAAGAGTACACTGCGGGGGGGACATAAAACAGGGGGCACTACAGAGGGGAGAGCATTATAAATAAAGAGTGCACTGTGGGGGGACATAAAACAGGGGGCACTACAGAGGGGAGAGAATTATAAATAAAGAGTGCACTGCGGGGGGGCATAAAACAGGGGGCACTACAGAGGGGAGAGCATTATAAATAAAGAGTGCACTGTGGGGGGACATAAAACAGGGGGCACTACAGAGGGGAGAGCATTATAAATAAAGAGTACACTGCGGGGGGGACATAAAACAGGGGGCACTACAGAGGGGAGAGCATTATAAATAAAGAGTGCACTGTGGGGGGACATAAAACAGGGGGCACTACAGAGGGGAGAGAATTATAAATAAAGAGTGCACTGCGGGGGGACATAAAACAGGGGGCACTACAGAGGGGAGAGCATTATAAATAAAGAGTGCACTGTGGGGGGACATAAAACAGGGGGCACTACAGAGGGGAGAGCATTATAAATAAAGAGTGCACTGTGGGGGGACATAAAACAGGGGGCACTACAGAGGGGAGAGCATTATAAATAAAGAGTACACTGCGGGGGGACATAAAACAGGGGGCACTACAGAGGGGGAGAGCATTATAAATAAAGAGTACACTGTGAGGGGGGCATAAAACAGGGGGCACTACAGAGGGGAGAGCATTATAAATAAAGAGTACACTGCGGGGGGACATAAAACAGGGGGCACTACAGAGGGGAGAGCATTATAAATAAAGAGTGCACTGTGAGGGACATAAAACAGGGGGCACTACAGAGGGGAGAGCATTATAAATAAAGAGTGCACTGTGAGGGACATAAAACAGGGGCACTACAGAGGGGAGAGCATTATAAATAAAGAGTACACTGCGGGGGGGACATAAAACAGGGGGCACTACAGAGGGGACAGCATTATAAATAAAGAGTGCACTGCGGGGGGACATAAAACAGGGGGCACTACAGAGGGGAGAGCATTATAAATAAAGAGTGCACTGTGAGGGACATAAAACAGGGGGCACTACAGAGGGGAGAGCAATATAAATAAAGAGTGCACTGTGAGGGACATAAAACAGGGGGCACTACAGAGGGGAGAGCATTATAAATAAAGAGTGCACTGTGAGAGGGGGGCATAAAACAGGGGGCACTACAGAGGGGAGAGAATTATAAATAAAGAGTGCACTGCGGGGGGACATAAAACAGGGGGCACTACAGAGGGGACAGCATTATAAATAAAGAGTGCACTGTAGGGGGGCATAAAACAGGGGGCACTACAATGGGGAGGAGGTGAGGTCTGTTACCTTCAGTTTCTCTCCTATCAACCACTCATTCTCTTCCTTCATCTTCTCCCTGTCATCCAGCATTTTCTTCTCCAGCATTTCCACGTGAAGCTTGTAATTCTCCTGCTCATTCTCTTGGTTCCTCTTCAGCTCCATGTTGGCTTTTTCCAGGATCTCCTTCTCTCTCGCTGCGGCTTCAGTCTGTGATCGCTGCTCTGGGGAAAAAAATGGACACTGCTGATGTTAGAAGATTTAGATAAAGGATAACTCTAGATCTCTGTATATAATAAAGGATAACTCTAGATCTCTGTATATAATAAAGGATAACTCTAGATCTCTGTATAGAATAAAGGATAACTCTAGACCTTTGTATATAATAAAGGATAACTCTAGACCTCAGTATATAATAAAGGATAACTCTAGATCTCAGTATATAATAAAGGATAACTCTAGATCTCTGTATATAATAAAGGATAACTCTAGACCTCTGTATATAATAAAGGATAACTCTAGATCTCAGTATATAATAAAGGATAACTCTAGACCTCTGTATATAATAAAGGATAACTCTAGACCTCTGTATATAATAAAGGATAACTCTAGATCTCTGTATATAATAAAGGATAACTCTAGATCTCTGTATAGAATAAAGGATAACTCTAGACCTTTGTATATAATAAAGGATAACTCTAGACCTCAGTATATAATAAAGGATAACTCTAGATCTCAGTATATAATAAAGGATAACTCTAGATCTCTGTATATAATAAAGGATAACTCTAGACCTCTGTATATAATAAAGGATAACTCTAGACCTCTGTATATAATAAAGGATAACTCTAGATCTCTGTATATAATAAAGGATAACTCTAGATCTCTGTATATAATAAAGGATAACTCTAGATCTCTGTATATAATAAAGGATAACTCTAGATCTCTGTATATAATAAAGGATAACTCTAGATCCCTGTATATAATAAAGGATAACTCTAGACCTTTGTATATAATAAAGGATAACTCTAGACCTTTGTATATAATAAAGGATAACTCTAGACCTCAGTATATAATAAAGGATAACTCTAGATCTCAGTATATAATAAAGGATAACTCTAGATCTCTGTATATAATAAAGGATAACTCTAGACCTCTGTATATAATAAAGGATAACTCTAGACCTTTGTATATAATAAAGGATAACTCTAGATCTCTGTATATAATAAAGGATAACTCTAGACCTTTGTATATAATAAAGGATAACTCTAGATCTCTGTATATAATAAAGGATAACTCTAGACCTCTGTATATAATAAAGGATAACTCTAGACCTCTGTATATAATAAAGGATAACTCTAGATCTCTGTATATAATAAAGGATAACTCTAGATCTCTGTATATAATAAAGGATAACTCTAGATCTCTGTATATAATAAAGGATAACTCTAGATCTCTGTATATAATAAAGGATAACTCTAGATCTCTGTATATAATAAAGGATAACTCTAGATCTCTGTATATAATAAAGGATAACTCTAGATCTCTGTATATAATAAAGGATAACTCTAGATCTCTGTATATAATAAAGGATAACTCTAGATCTCTGTATATAATAAAGGATAACTCTAGATCTCTGTATATAATAAAGGATAACTCTAGATCTCTGTATATAATAAAGGATAACTCTAGATCTCTGTATATAATAAAGGATAACTCTAGATCTCTGTATATAATAAGTATATAGAAAAGGATCTCACTAGGTGGCGCTAGAGAGAAGGTTCTGTTTCCCTGGAGACACCTCTTTGTATATTATTTTCCCATGTAGCATTGACTATAAGTCTCCATACACCGCCGGTCTCCAGTACCCTGCCTAAGCTGGAGGACCACTGTCCTGGGTGTCATGGTGACACAAGGTCCTTGGCTTGGTTTGATCTTCTGAAATATCACAATAGACATTTCTACCAGACAGGCGGTTGATTGGTTCTAATAGGCGGAGAGATTCCCCGATTGGTTCAGTGTTACATTATAACATTACAGGCGCATGCGCAGAATTGTGGTCTCCTGTCCCCACAGCCGCGCTGACATCTTACCAGCCAACTTCTTTTCTTTTTCTTCTAGAGTTTTATCAGCCATCAAGATGGTGGATCCCACGGTCTCTTTTTCTTTGAGGAACTCTTGTAAAATTTCCAGAGACTGCGGAGAAATCAATCAGATAATGATACAGAGACGTTACAGACAGAATGATCTGCAGAAGCCGCCAGAAGCTACGGCCTGGAAACTTCTCTCTGACCTTCAGTAAGAAGAGCGGGGCGCGGGCATAGCGAAATGCAGCCTGGCTTAGGGGAAAGTTGGTAGGCAAGAAAGGGTTAAGTGGTTTATACTTGGAGGTGGGTATGGTTCAGAGTCGTAGAGGGGGTGGAGCAGGTTATGGGTTTGACGGGCAAAATTTAACTGGTGTAAGGGGAGTGGTCCCTCACTTGACAAGGGGCCAATGTCAGACGTTGGTACAGTGTCCTCCCTGGAAGAGTTGGCAGCGGTTACGGCCGCGGCGGTGCAGCATGGTTCAGTGTGGCTGCCTTGAGGGGACCAGAGGAGTCTTCAGTGGCCCCCCTTGTGTGGACTGGGGCCAGGAGGTCTAGGCCTCCTGAGTGCTTGAGTCCTGAGTTGACCCCCAGGGTTCTGCGTGGAGTGTTTGTAGCCCCACCCCCTTACGGGTGTGGGGGTCTGGGACTAGTCGGGTGCCGGCTGCTGCTGTCCCAGCCTCAGGAAGTGAAGGGAGGATGTGGGGCCTTTCACCTTGGCAGATTCTGCGGCCTACTGCAGCCAAAAAGCACATGGTTGGCGACCATCTTTGGGTGGGGCGGAGCTTGTAGCTGCTGCTTGCCCCTCCCCTCCAGTTCCAGGGGGTGGATCTCTGTGGTCCGGTCGGTTTAAGAAGGAGAATGGAGCCAGAACTCATAGGGTCTGACGGACAGGTTGGAGGATACGACTTCTGCCTGCGCCAGTCCTGCTACTGGTACACAGGGGCGGACTGGGAACTTAAAGTGGCCCTGAAAAAATACTAAAAGTGGCCCCGTTTGTAGTCGGGTCCAAATTGATGGTAGGCGGGGCCAGTAATGCCATATTGTAGCACGTTATATCACCCAAACAGAGCCAAATACCACAGTCCATTACAAAATACATCCCCAGAAACTTCCTCAGGGCCCAGGTGGCTCCTTGGGCATTGGCCCTCCAGGAAATTTCCCTGTAAGGACTATGGCCGGTCCGCCTCTGCCGGGGTGTCGATGGACAGATCTTTGGTGCAGTCTGTGGCTGTTGGGGGCCTCAGAAAGAGTCTCTGTGTGTTTTGTACGGCTGGGGGAGGGGCGTAGGGCATCAGCCGGAATCTTCCCTCCTAATGGGTTATTTTTATGTAAATGCGCCCCCTATAGGACATCTTAAATTGAAGACTACAAAGGCAGTTAGGAGCAGCTCACCTTCACCCCCTTGCCTTTGACCTTCAGATACTCCGTCTCCAGTGATCTCTTCTCCTCAGTGAACATCTTATATCCCCCGGGCACAGAGAACCTTCCTTCTCTGATTCCTTTCTCCAGCCCCGCGCTCAGCTCCTGCAGTATATCTCTGCACCTCCTCTTAGACGCCTCTTCATTTCTCTGCAGATACTCTGCCTTTCTATTACCCAACGCTTCCTACAAGAGAAGAACATTCAGAAATGGTTCCCATAGGAAACTCAGACCATTTACCTTTACAGGATCTGTGGGGACATTACTATGATTTGAGATTTTTACTATGAGATTTTTTCAGTTTTGCTTGTTTTTTTAAAAAAAAATTTTTCCCTATTTTCCGTGAGCCATAAAAGCTGTGGGAAAAGCTGTACTTTCGAATGTCGCCATTAAATATGGCATAAAATGTAGTGGGGAAAAAAACGTTTTGCGTTCTGTTTGTGGCAAAACTGACCCATTTTCTGGGTCAGTACGATTACAGCGATATCCCATATGTAGAAGTTTGTTATGTTTAAAATAGTGTAAAAATTATTTTAAACTTTGAAACTTTTTCTTATACGTCATATTCGGACCCCAATAACTTTCTTTTTATAGTTACATCCACTGTGATGTGTAGGGGCTCATTTTTTGCGGGACAATCCATAGTTTTTATTGATACCATTTTGGAGTGTGCGTGACTTTTTGATCACATTTTATCACATTTTTTGGGGTAAGAGAAGTAGTGAAAAAAATGGTAAATCGGCCATTTTGACCCTTTTTTCGTTACGCAATTTGCAATATTGGAATTCTTTTTTAAAATATTTTAAAAGTACGGGCGTTTTCGGTCGCGGTGATACCCATGATGTTTATATTTATTGTTATTTATTTTTTAATTATACGGAAAGGGGGGTGATTTAAACTTTTATATATTTTTTTATTTTTTATATATTTTTTAACATTTTTTCTATTTTTTGTGATTATTTTAAGACTCATTTATGAGCATATAGACACTGTTTTTTAATTTTCCATTTTGATCTAACTCAATGTTAAGTCCCTTCTGCTCATTTCCTATCATGGCCTGCCATCTGGTGGCCAAAATAAGAATTGCAGATTGAAAGCTATAAACCTCATCAGCGAGGTTCACAGCTTTCAGATTGAGTGCAGACACCCCGATTGACCACAAGGGGCATCTGCACAACACCCAGAAGCACGCGCTTCCGGGTTTAGCGCAATTAGATAATGTGATCTGGCTTGAGCACAGCATCTAATGTTTGAAACAGCAGAGACTTGCCGGCCATGACGCCCGCTGCACGTCCGAGCGGCGTCATGTTCCCACGGCGCTGGTAGCAAAAGGGTTAAAGACTGACACTCCGCCCTATAATATCAGTGCCATTGTTACAGACAGTAGAGATAAGCAAATCAATTCTAAATTTATCAAATTTGTTACAAATGTGAGAAAAAAATTCTAATTCCAAACAAATCTGAAATTTTGCCAATTTGACTTGGGTAAATTTGGCAAAATGCTGCCTGATATTTGACATTTCAAATTAAGTGGGAAACTGGGCAGGGAGGATGCAGACATAGGATGACATTACCCAGGACAGGGACCTGACCGGCAGGGATGCCCACAATGCCTTGCAGTTTGACTGACAGCCAATCGGGAGGGAGCATATTGACTGGTCTATCAGACACTGTGCTAGGACTGAAACACAGACGCCATTCGATTGTGAAGAAGATAGATCTAGTTAGGTTTAATCACTAGGGACAGGATGGGTCGGTCAGTGTACAGGGATGGAGCTGTCTGTACACAGACTGTTTTCCACCGCACATGAGCTTTTAGAGACAGTACTCTTTTTATGTTTTTCTTTCCAAAAACTTCTTGCCATAAGCATATTTCCCGTCCACCTCACTTACCACTAGCTTGGCCTGGTATTCTTGATCTGTATCATTGAAGGAGAGTTTCATGAAGACTTTCAGGGCTTCGGAGTGACATTCCTTGTCCAGGTTCAGAAACTCCTCTTGTGTCTCGGTTGGAAATCTGCGGACGTGGAGAGCCATCATCTCGTCGTACTTAGATAAAGCGTCTTCTACGGCTCGAGAATTCTCAATCTTCGCCAAAGCAACAACTGCATTCTCCAGAGAAGGAATGGAACCGCTGCGGATCGCCTCTACGTAGGAGACCGCGATGTCCCCAAGACCTGGTGATATAAAAGTGCGAGAATAAGACCGTCTGCAGAAGACAATGGAGGGAAAGTCTGACCGTAGAGCGAGGACCTACCTCTCCCGGTTATCGTGTACCCGCCTGACAGGGCTTTAACTGGACTCTTCTCATAGATGTATTCACAGAACTTCTTCGCCTGTTGTATAAAGGCAGGGTCCAGCTGAGAGTCCGGCACTTTATCCATGTTCTGGAGAGCCAGCTTAGATGCCGGACGATCAAACACAAAACATTTGTGTGAATGGAAGTAATGGAGGATACACTCCCGGGGCAGGTTGTAATTCCGCACTGCGACGCTCATTCCTGGAAGTAGATTATAGAGATGGATATTTATCAGAGTTGTGGACGCTCCATCATCAGGATCCATGGCGGGATTTGGTGAAACACAAGTCAATGGGATCCTCATCACTATAATGACTCCTGCCTACTGTGGTCCTTGAGAAAACATGTTTAGGGGACATTGCTCTCCTCCTGGAACAAGGCTACATCATAGTATTATCTTTATATCTTATAGGAACTCCCTGCTGGTTCAGTGTCTGACACAGACTGTACTTACACCAGTCCTTATAAAACAATATATCATAGTGACCAGACTGAGGTGGCCCCAACTCTACGGCTGGGGTCCCCCGGGACACTTTCAAGGTGTCACCACATTGATTCTGCTCTCAGGAGGGGGATTGGTAAAACATGTTGCACCACCCAATGGGGAGATAAGTCCAGAGAGTCAGGAGTCTGCAGTAACCAGTGGTGCCTTCTTTTACTGGAGGAACTCAAAACTGCAAAACTATACAGGACGAGGCCATAGGGCTGGCTTCTTCCAGTCTCCTCCCGTGAGACGATGGCTTAGGGCTCGGCTTCTCCAGTCTCCTCCCTGAACGAGGCATAGGGCTGGCTTCTCCAGTCTCCTCCCTGAGACGAGGCCATTAGGGGCCGGCTTCTCCAGTCTCCTCCCTGAGACGAGGCATAGGGCCAGGCTTTCTCCGTCTCCTCCCTGAGACGACGGCAATAGGGCCGGCTTCTCCAGTCTCCTCACTGAGGCATGGGGCTGGCTTCTCCAGTCCCTCCCTGGCGAGGCATGGGCTGGCTCTCCAGTCTCCTCCCTGAGATGAGGCATAGGGCTGGCTTCTTCCAGTCTCCTCCCTGAGATAAGCATAGGCTGGCTTCTCCAGTCTCCTCCATGAGATGAGCATAGGGCTGGCTTCTCCAGTCTCCTCCCTGAGATAAGGCATAGGGCTGGCTTCTCCAGTCTCCTCCCTGAGATGAGGCATAGGGCCGGCTTCTCCAGTCTTCTCCCTGAGACGAGGCATAGGGCCGGCTTCTCCAGTCTCCTCCCTGAGATGAGGCATAGGGCTGGCTTCTCCAGTCTCCTCCCTGAGACGAGGCATACGGCTGGCTTCTCCAGTCTCCTTCCGAACAGAACAAGGTTCTGTGCTGAAGAAAGTCCTGAGCTAGCCATCCCTCTCTTTCTTAGAAGACTGATACCCTGGCCGAAACCTGGTGACCCAAGATCTGTGTCAGAGTATCCCTGTCTCAGTGTCCTCTTCTAGGGGTGCAGTCTGTTAGAGTCTTTCCTAATATCTGATCCCTCTCTGTAGACCTCTAGGGGTTCTGAATGCTCTACTTTTCTACTGTTTGTGACTGATCTGGAACCTCCTGGGTGGGAGGGATGAAGCTGGAGAAGCACAGCCTAAACAGATACAATGTTGCAGTTCACGGCTGCCATGGACTTGTTTGGTGCCTCAATACAAGTCAATGGGATAGGTCATCAATATAAATAATGTGGACAACCCCTTTAAGTGTAATAAAGTAGGGAGTTGACGGTTGTGGATGTCCCCAAGCATCCATATTCCAAAGTACCTATGCTCCAGGGCACTACAGTAAAGTATTCCTAAATGCAGCGCAACAGAAGGCATTACTTTTAGGGGAGTGTCTGTCAGCGCAGCGTCGACTGGTTCCAATAGAAATCGGCAGGATTTTTTATTTGGTAAGAGTCAACATTTTCGGTGTAAGGTGTGTACCTTGCTTCAGCTTCAAGGCATTTTTAAGATACTCGTCCTCGGTGATGTTCCTCCCATCCATTTCCAGCTGAAGGTTAAAATCTCGAACGCACCACACGAAGGACGGGAAAAATCTCTTGAACTCTGATGAATCATCTTCTAACTCTGCTTGCTGGGAGGATTTCACTTTTATTTTCTCAGTCAGTTCAGTGACATAACTGGGAGAAGGTAAGGAGTAATATGTGCATCTAAAGAGGATGTCCAATGAAGGGGCATCACTAAGTAATTTCCCCTCCCCCCATTCAAAACCACATCAATGGACGCCATTGTACAGCAGAGCCGAGCAGCTTACACGTAAATCATTTACAAACCAGCAGCTGTCTATGTGTCAGCCTCACTGTCTCCAGAAGCTCGTCCCTTCTCTTACTCCTAATCTCTAATACACTTCCATGTAATCTGCTCCTTCAGTGAGCAGGCAGTCCATCTTCACTGAAGACGCATTTGAGCAGTGAATTGAGGGTTAATGAAAAAAAGGAGGTTAGGAGAAACACATGACAAAGGTCACTCCAACTTTTATTCTTAAAGGCTATGGACACCTTTGGGGGCATTTATTAAAAATATGGAGCACTTTTCTGTGTACAGAGCTGAGATGCTCCAGTAGCACCCTTGGATTTTCCCTCTTTTCTGTCAGACCAGGAGCAGACGGGCTCCTTATCTCTGCTCTCTGACATTATAAACACTCATTATAGCTCAGTTATTATCTTACTGATAAGAATGTGGCTTAAATAAGTGTTTAGAGATAAAGGTTGTTAGAGGACCGGCACAAAGTGAAAGTGAAAGTACCAGTCACACAGCTAGAAAAACAGTTAACCCTTTGTGACCGAACAGCTCAATATTTTTAATAAAGTCTCACATCTGTCTCGAGAATTAGCCCAGTCCGTCCTGTGCCCTTTTTCACCCTCCTTCATTAATATGGAGATCTATGAGGTTGTCAGGCGTCACAATGACACCGCAGTGATGCCACGAGCCAGTCTTCTGGTATTTCCCCAGCTTCCACTGGTAAGATACTACAACCCCCATCATGCTCATGTAAAGGATACTGGAGCTGATCCATGGCCTGCTGATCGATTGTCCCTACGCTGTTAAATACCAGGGCGCTGCTGAGAAGAACGGCGAGCGCGAAAATCCAGGAATCGTTCTCACTGTTCCCCTGGAAAACAACAAGAGGCTTCGTTATCGGATTAATCCGGGTCTAAAAGTTAAAGAAGTGTGACAGAGCCGAACCCCGAAATGTGTGACCCCAATAAATCTGTGACCTCTAATGTGCGGCCTCTAATGTGTGATCCCAATAAATGTGTGACCCCAATAAATGTGTGACCTCTAATGTGTGACCCCAATAAATGTGTGACCTCTAATGTGTGCCCCAATAAATGTGTGACCCCAAATGTGTGACCCCCAATAAATCTGTGACCTCTAATGTGCGGCCTCTAATGTGTGATCCCAATAAATGTGTGATCCCAATAAATGTGTGACCCCAACAAATGTGTGACCTCTAATGTGTGACCCCAATAAATGTGTGACCTCTAATGTGCGGCCTCTAATGTGTGATCCCAATAAATGTGTGACCCCAATAAATGTGTGACCCCAATAAATGTGTGATCCCAATAAATGTGTGACCCCAATAAATGTGTGACCTCTAATGTGTGACCCCAATAAATGTGTGACCTCTAATGTGTGACCCCAATAAATGTGTGACCCCCCAAGAAATGTGTGACCCCAAATGTGTGACCCCCAATAAATGTGTGACCCCAATAAATGTATGACCTCTAATAAATGTATGACTTCTAATGTGCGGCCTCTAATGTGCGGGCCTCTAATAAATGAATGGCCTCTAATGTGCGGCCTCTAATAAATGAATGGCCTCTAATGTGCGGCCTCTAATAAATGAATGGACTCTAATGTGCGGCCTCTAATAAATGTGCGGCCTCTAATGTACGGCCTCTAATGTGCGGCCTCTAATGCCCCTGTGCTGCGATCACAAGGTATCAGTGTCAGGATCGTGGTCACTGTGACCAGTAAGATCTCCATCTGGTTTAGGGTCAGGAGCAGCAGTTGTCTGCAGCATCTGCTCATAGAGGCCGCTGCCCTCGCCCGTACAGACAGATAGGATGTTGGGAGTTATAACTGGCTGGGATCCCAGAGATCCTTATGGATCCAGGCGGCCAGATGTCTGGTTTAGGCCAAACAGTCCAGTCCTTGGCTCCCCGCCCTCCAGACGCCTGTGAGTCCTCCTTTTCTGTGGCTCTCACGCATTGTCATTAGAGGCCCGGGGCCAACAGGATATCCCGCTCTGTGACTGGAGTGACGTGAGCTATTCCCAGTCCGCTGAACCAGTCCAGAGGTGAGGGCACAGCTTGGGTCGTCTCACTCCACCAGGCACTCGGCCCAATCACTGTGACAGAAGGCCTGTGACACCCTACGTGGACCTGACACCACTAACTGTACACTGGCTTCACACTGACCTTCTCCACGTCACCCAGGCCTTCTGTGTCCAGCAGCACCAGGGTGTGCCCGTGTTTCACCGGGTGAGGAACGCACCACATCCAGATACCTTTAGTCATGGACTGGACCGTCGAGCCCAAGGAGAAGCCTGAATGGACAAACACACAGAGGTGACAGGAAGGGGTTATACGAGAAGGGACCAAGGGCCGTGGCCATAGTCAACGGTGGAGATGACGGTGGTCAGCACAGGAGGGTGGAGGCCATCAGTGGTAGACGCTCCAACGCTCCATGAGGAGACGGCCCTGGTCCTATCATTTCCGGGGGTCTCCACCACACATTCCGCCTCTCACCATTTTTACATCCCGCCAGTCTGTTCATCAGATAGGACTTCCCGGTCCGGGTATTTTCCCGACTATGGCCACAACAACCGCCTTCTGAGTAAAGGGATAAGACTTCCATGGCCTCCTGGTTCACACGGATGTTCCCATCCAGTATATCATGAGTGTCTCCTATCAGAACAGCAGACTATAGCAGAGCTGCCCTCCGTATATAGCAGAGCGTTGCCCCGTAATAGCAGACGCTCCTCCAGCAGAGCCGTGTATATATAGCAGAGCCGTGCCTCCAGTATATAGCAGATTGCCTATATGCAGAGCCGTGCCTATATAGCAGAGCCGTGCCTCCAGTATATAGCAGAGCTCCGAGTATATAGCAGAGCCAGTATATAGCAGAGCAGAGCCTCAGTATAGCAGAGCTTCCCAGTTATATGCAGAGCTGTGCCTCCAGTTATAGCAGAGCCGTATATAGCAGAGCCGTGCCCCAGAGCCGTGCCCCATTAGCAGAGCCGTGCCTCCCAAGTATATAGCAGAGCCGTGCCTCCAGTATATAGCAGAGCCGTGCCTCCAGTATATAGCAGAGCCGTGCCTCCAGTATATAGCAGAGCCGTGCCTCCAGTATATAGCAGAGCCGTGCCTCCAGTATATAAAGAGAGCCGTGCCCCAGTATATAGCAGAGCCGTGCCTCCGTATATAGCAGAGCCGTGCCTCCAGTATATAGCAGAGCGTGCCTCCGTATATAGCAGAGCTGGTATATAGCAGAGCCGTGCCTCCAGTATATAGCAGAGCCGTGCCGTGCCTCCAGTATATAGCAGAGCCGTGCTCCAGTATA